>JAODAL010021235.1:0-67552 GCA_025379985.1 Phyllomedusa bahiana | reverse complement strand
TTTATTTGGGGCTTCCTGGCTAACAGAGAGGGCAACTACCTGGCAACAGGGGGGGGCCTCCCAAAAGGGGGCACACCGGCAACAAGGGGGGACATCTCCCTGGCAACGGGGGGGCACTACCTGGAACAAAGGGGCACTACCTGGAAAAAACAGATGGGGGCACTACCTGGCTAACAATGGGGGCATACCGGGCTAAAGTGGACATCTACCTGGCAAAGAGGGGACCACCTGGCAACAGAGGGACATCTCCCTCAAACAATGGGGCACTACCGGGCAAACAGATGGGGCACTACCGGCAAACAGATGGGGGACCTCCCTGGTGCAATGGGGCACCTACCTGCTAACAAGGGGGGGACCTACCTGGCAAACAATGGGGGGCACCTACCTGGCTAACAAGGGGGGGGCACCTCCCGGCTAACAAAGGGGGGCATCTCCCTGGCTACAATTTGGCGTACCTGGCACAGAGGGGGCATCATTGGCTACAAGGGGCATTCCCGGGGCCCTGAAAAGGGGCACTACGGGTTTGGGGGGCTACTACCGGGCTATAAGGCATCTACCGGTTTCTTCCCAAACCGTTAGCAGTTAGGGAGGGGGTTGGGGCTTTTTTGGGGGGCGTGGCATACCAACAAGAGGGGGCTGCCCATGCAAATTTTTGCCCGGCCGCAAAACCCGCCCCCCACTACATTCCCATTTTTTTATTTTCGAAAGTTGCCAACTTGGTTTTGGGGGTGGACCACCCGTTTTGTCAAAGACTGACTTTGGGAACCCAGGTTTTTGTACTATTGAAAAAAAGGAATTGAATATTCTTGGTATACTTAAAATTTGCATTAAAAAAAGGGGAAAAGAAGATTTATTGAACACTGTAAAGTATTGCCACGCATTGTTGAGATGCTAAAATTTTGTTTACCATTTAAAATCCTCGATGTTAAATCATTGTTTTTTAACAACTTAAATTTAAAAATGTCCCTTCTTGTTTTTAAACAAAATGGATTTATTTTGCCACCTTTTTGGGCCTGGAAGAAAAAATGCTGAAAATAGTAAAAATAAGAGAATTTTTAACATGTTGGATTGAAAAAAGGGGTTTTTCTCACTAAAAATCGATTCATCTTATCTAAGCCCTGTTTTCTTGGTTTCACTTTGAACTCGGGGGTTTATGTTTACTGGCTTCTACTAGGCTGCAGTAGAAGCCGGTCTGTAGCTATAGCAACCAGTGCTGGCAGCCTATCAGGCGAGAGTAAAAGGTCGTAACGACCTGAGGAGCTGATGCAAGTCCATATAAGAGGGGAATATCTCAGAATAGGTTTGACACTGTTAATGGAAACACATTACAAAGTGACCTTGTTTTTTGCAAGATGTTTAACATAAAAATCAATCCCTATAGTGAGACAACCCCTTTAAAGCATAGTTTGGCAATTTTTGAAAATGAAAAGCGGGAGAATTTAGATGGTGGCGCGCATAGCGCGCCCCCGGCAAAAATTTGCATGGACACGCCATCTGTTGGTATACACGCCCCCCTTCAAAAAATGCCCACCCCCACTCCACCTAACTGCTAACGGCTTGGAAGAAGCCAGGTAGATCCCCTTATAGCCAGGTAGTAATCCCCCATAACCCGGTAGTGCCCCTTACAGGCAGTAGATGCCCCCTTGTAGCCAGTAGATGCCCCCCATTGTAAGCCAGGTAGGTGCCCCCCTTTGTTAGCCAGGGAGGTGCCCCCTTGTTGCCAGGTAGTTTCCCCATTGATTGCCAGGTATGCCCCCTCTGTTGCCATGTATGCCCCCAAATTTTTGCCAGGTAGATGCACCCTCTGTTGCCAGGTAGATGTCCCTCTGTTGCCAGGTAGTGCCCCCATTGTTGCCAGGGAGTGCCCCCCATTGTTTTCCAGGTAGTGCCCTCTCTGTTGCCAGGTAGATGTCCCCTCTGTGCCAGTAGATGTCCCTCTGTTGCCAGTTAGTGCCCCCTCTGTTGCCAGGTAGATGTCCCCTCTGTTGCCAGGTTGTGCCCCCATTGTTGCCAGGTAGTGCCCCCTCTGTTGCCAGGTAGTTGCCCCTCTGTTGCCAGGTAGTGCCCCCTCTGTTGCCGGGTAGTTCCCCCATGTTGCCAGGTAGATGCCCCCTCTGTTGCCAGGTAGATGACCCCTATTTTGCCAGGAAGTGCCCCCATTGTTGCCAGGCCAGAGCCCCCCATATAGTAATAAAAATAAAATAATAAAATCACTCACCTACCAGGCTCCTGAAAGCACGGGCTCCGGACGTTTTCCTCAGCGGCGCAGGGGGAAGTGAGAGCAGCCACCGCGCGTCACTCCCCTGCAGCCGCGCGTCACTTCCCCCTGCGCCGCTGACCTGTATGTGCGGCGCTTTACACCGGCGCCGGATATACGGGGGGAGGAGGGAGCGATCCCTCCTGCCTCCTCCCTGCACAGCGAGACTCCGGCGGGTGAAGCGGGCGCAGCGGCCCGCGCCCAGGGGTGCGCACTAGCGAACCTTCTGTCGCCGCGCCATTTAAAGAGCCAGCAGGCGGCGGGAGGAATGCCAATCACCCCGGGAGGGCGGGAGGGGACCCCCATAGCGGGACCCCCGCCAAAAATGGGGGGTTGGCATGTACTGTATGCCTTTAAGGAAAGGTTCACATGGCTGTTTTTCAGTGCTCAAACAGGGGGAATCCACTTCTAAAAACAGTGCTTATTCAACACAGTTTTTTCCACTCAGATTTGCAAGACGTGGTTTTATAGCTTAATCCAGAGGCGGATTTTAGTTTCCAGCTACTATGTCAGGATTTAGCGCTGAAATATATTATTTATTATTCATTAGTGTTTTACTATTACACTTTGTTTCTTGTTTCCATGGGATTTAAATTTTTCACATTTTTATTATCTCTCTAAAATCTCCTTGTATTTATTTATATATGGACATTTGTTCATATTAACTAAAATTTATGCTAATAAAATCACGTGGTTCCTTTACTCTTGACTTCATATTAGGATTCATACATTGTTGTGCTGGTTGTGGCGTACTCCCTTTTGTTGCTTATTCATGCAAATAGGGTTTAGACATAATTAGCCTTTTGGCTCTTTTAATTGTTTTTAATGTGTAATGTGGTCTCTGTATGTCTTTCTTTTTCTCAATACTAATTGGGTGTGCATCAATCTACATAGAATTTGTTTCCTTCTATACTTTTGCTACAGCTTTTTCATGCTAAGATTGCACCCCACTTTATGGATATAGTGGTGTTCGTAGGAACAGCTAAAACCAGAAGTTTACATACACTATATAAAAAGACACATATGCATGTTTTTCTCCCTATACTGACATGAAATCAGAATAAACCTTACCTGTTTTAGGTCAATTAGGAACCAAAATTATTTATATTTGCCAAATGCCAGAATAATGAGAGAATTTGAGGCATTTTTATTACTTTCTGCAAAGTCAAAAGTTTACATACATTTCATTAGTATTTGGTAGCATTGCCCTTAAACTGTATGACTTGGGTCAAACTTTATTGACATCCTTCCACAAGCTTCTCACAATAGTAGGAATTTTTGCACACTCCTTCTGATAGACTTGGTGTAATTGAGCCATGTTTGTAGGCAGGAACGTAGCTTAACGTCACCGTAGAGTTAACCCTTACCTTGCTGGAAGCAAAGCTGGGCGGAAAATTTGGGTCAAGCTTTGGTTCCTTGGGAAAAGGTGTCGGCAGGATCAGGCTGGTTTGGCAGAAAAATGGCAAAAATTCTAAGTCCACGTGTGGCGATTCCAACGAAAAACAAACTTTTTTTCCCGGCTGAAATGGTGCCGCGGAGTTAACCCTTACCTTGCCGGAAGTGAGACTGGGAGGAAAATTTTGCGGGTAAAGCCTTGGTTTCTTGGGAAACGGGTCGGCGGACTAGGGCTGGTTACAGAAAAATTACAAAAATTCTAAGCCCGCGGGTGTCGATTCCAACGAAAACCCCCCCAAATTTTTGCACGCTGAAACGGCACTACGGAGTTAACCCTTACCTTGCCGGAAGTGAGGCAGGCTGAAAAATTTGGCAGGTCAAGCCTTGGTTAAATGGGAAACAGGGTCGGTGGATTGGGCTGGATTTGCAGAAAAAAGGAAACAATTCTAAGCCCACAGGTGACGTTTCCAGCTAAATTCGAAATGTTTTTCCCACTCAAACGGTGCAGCGGAGTTACCCTTTCCTTGCTGGAATTGAGGCTGGGCGAAAAATTTGGTAGGTCAAGCCCTGTTTTCTTTGGGAAACGGAGTCGGCGATATAGGGCTGGTTTACCAGAAAGATGACAAAAATTCTAAGCCCAAAAAAAACTAAATTGTTTTGCCTGCTGAAACGGCACCGCAGAGTTAACCCTTACTTTCCTGGAAGTTAGGTTGGTGGAAAATTTGGGGGGCAAGCCTTGGTTCCTTGGGAAACGGAGTCAACTGGATCAGGCTTGTTTTGCAGAAAAAAGGAAAAAATTCTAAACCCGTGGGTGGCAATTCCAGCGAAAAACTAAATTTTTTTGCCCGCTGAAATGGCGCCACAAAGTTAACCCTTAACTTGCCGGAAGTCAGGCTGTGCAGAATATTTGGCGGGTCAAACCTTGGTTCCTTGGGAAACAAGGTCAGGGGGATTGCGCTGGTCTGCATAAAAATTGAAAAACTTCTAAGCCCGCGGGTGCCGTTTCCGGCGAAAAACCAATTTTTTTTTCCCCGCTGAAAATGCGCTGCAGAGTTAACCCTTACCTTACCAGAAGTGAGGCTGGGTGGAAAATTTGGAGGGTCAAGCTTTGGGTCCTTGGGAAACGGGGTCTGTGGGATCAGGCTGGTTTTGCAGAAAAATGGAACAAATTCTAAGTCTGCGGATAGTGATTCCGGAGAAAAACTAAAGTTTTTTTGCCCGCTGATACGGCACTGGGGAGTTAACCCTTACCTTGAGGCAAAGGAGGCTTGTTGGAAAATTTGGCGGCTCAAGCCTTGGTTCCTTGGGAAATGGGGTCGACGAGATTGGACTGGTTACAGAAAAATGACAAGAATTCTGAGCCGGGGGGGGTGGGGGGGATTGCGGTGAAAAACTAAATTTACTTGCCCGCTGAAACGGCGCAGCGGAGTTAACCCGTACTTTGCCGGAAGTGAGGCTGGGTGGAGAATTTGGCGGGTCAAGCTTTGGTTCCTTGGGAAAGAGGGACGGCGGGATCGGGCTGGTTACAGAAAAATGACAAAAATTCCAAGCCCCCAGCTGGCGATTCTAGCAAAAACTAAATTTTTTTGCCTACTGAAATGGCGCCGCGGAGTTAACCCTTACCTTATCGGAAGTGAGGCTGGGTGGAAAGTTTGGCGGCTCAAGCCTTGGTTCCTTGGGAAACGGGGTTTGCAGGATCAGACTGGTTTTGTGGAAAAATTGTAAAAAATTCTAAGTCTGTGGGTGGTGATTCCCTCAGAGTATGACATTTTTTTGCCCGCTGAAACAGCTTGGATAACCGGGTGTCAGGGTCTCCAAAAAGAGACTGTAACCATTTTATTTTTTAGCTAATTACAAAAGTTACACAGTGTTTTACACAACTTCTCATATACAGTTTCATCTCCTATATTCTGCTCCCTACATGACCCTATATGTACTCTTGGAAAGGATTACCTTAACCATTTAAATAAATATTTGTGTTTTTGCTATCTGGATAAAAAAAAAACACACATCTCTGTGAGGCGACTGGTGACATCTCTGCATTAACCCCTTAACGACCGCGCACCGTCTTTTGACGTCGACTGGTGCGGGTCGTTCATCTACAGTGGCGTCTTTTGGCATCGCTGTAGAATTCGGGGTTTGCGGCGCCTAGCCCGTACTACACAGCCCCGATCCCAGAGCATCTCCTGCGAGCATCGGGGAGCGGAGGAATCCTCCGCAATCCGGTGCTTTAACCCTTTGATTGTGGCGGTGCCTTACCGCAGCGTAATCAAATGGTTCCCCTGCTCTGTCGGGTGATCGGAACACCCGGTGACCCGACAGAGCTCGGGGAACGGCTGCACAGCCAGCTCTATGGACCTGGAGTGGCCCCAGCGCTGTCTGTGTATGAAGCCAGTGACCAGGGCACACTGTGTGCTGTCCTGATCACTGCCTGTGTCAGACTGACACAGATTATAATGTATTAGCATATATGAACATGCTAATACATTACTAAGTGTTAAAAAAAAAATGTAACACAGTTCTCCCTTCATGGGATTAAAAAAAAAAGCAAAAAAACATAAAGTGTAAAAAAATGAATAAAAAAATAAATAATAAAATAAAAATAAATATTTAATAAAAAATAATTGCGCATATATTACACACACAAAAAAAACCTACACATATTTGGTATCCACACGACCGCAATAACCTGTAGAATTAATCTAAGGCCCCGTTCACACGGCTTATTTGCCGACGGATTGGCGCCGTATTCCGCGCCGGATTTGCGCTTCAATACGGCGCCAATCCATCGGAATCATTACGGTAATCCACTGCTCTCATAGAGAACAGTGGAATCCGTCGCTCCTCCCCGCTCAGGCAAAATCCGCGCGGGGGGAGAAAGTGACATGCACATTATTACGGCGCGGACGCGCCGTAAACAATGCATTGTCTATGGGCCGGGCGCGGCGCCCCCGCCGCGCTCCGGCCCCGCCGCCGTCCCGCCCCTTATTCACGGCGGATTTGTGCGCTCAATACGCCGCACAAATCCGTCGGGAATAAGCCGTGTGAACACGGCCTAACAAGTTATTAAGTGTGAAATGTGAATGGTGTAAAAAAAAAGCCCCCAAAAAACTAAAAAAAATATAAAAAAAAATTCTGCAATTATTTACAAGTGAACTTAAACTATTCCCCCATAAAGTACAACTTGTCTCCAATAAAACGAGGCCTCCTACAATTGCGTCATTGAAAAAATAAAAAAGTTACAACTGTTGAAACGCGAGGAGGCAAAAACAAAAAAAATGTTCTGGTCATTAATTACTTTTCAGGCCTGGGGCTTAAGGGGTTAAGAAATAATTTATCCTATGAGTTGGTCTACCATTAATAACAGAGAAAATGCTAGAAATGTTTTCGTTTCACATAGCATAGTCTTGCAACACTTCTAAGTGTAAGAGGATGTTTACATGGCTTTATTAGATACGTTTTTGGATCCGTGTTTTGGACCAAAAATCAGACCCAAACCACAGTATTAACAACGGCATGTAATTTACATTATTTGTTCAGATGAACGTGTTTTACAAGTCTTTGGGAGCATTTAACATTTGATCAAGGAATAGCATGTAAAATTCTTGATCCATTTTATCTCAATACCCTATGAAAAAACTATGGGGTCGTTTCTCTGCACAAAAACGATCCAAACAGTACCAATTTTTCGGGTAATTTTTGGGGATTGTTTTACGCAGCACTTTTCAAAAATTTTTTTTCAAAACAAAAAATGATAAAAAAGAAAGGGTGTGACAAACCCAAAAACAATCTTGAGGTCTCAGTCTGAAGCTATTACTTGACTTTGTATAGTTTAGTTGTGATATAAAAATGTTTGGATGATAGCTTATAATGATAGTCCCCCTTTTGGGTTTAAAAAGAAACAGTGGCTTCTTTATGAATTTAAAGGTCCCCAAAAGTACTTTCCATACAGAACAAAAAGGCGGGGAAAAAGCTTTTCGGCCCCCGGGCAAATACCTCCCTCCCCCCCCTCTTTCCCCAGCCAGAGACTGGGTTATTGTAGCAAGCAACCCCCTCCTACCCTTTTTCCCCCCTGCTAACAGGCAGGAGTTCTATAAGACTCTGTTATAAGGGGATCTGTGCTTAAACAGCAGTCATTGCCCAGATCTTTAAACCCTAGAGCGGGGGGAAGAGTTTTAAAAGCCAGCAGACCAAATTTTAACAGCTCATTGGGGAGAAAACACGAGTGTGCAGGCAGCCAATCACAGCGCAGGGGCGGGGACGGGCTTCCGTTTGGGGGTACCCCAACAGACTGAATGAAAGTCCGCCAGCCAATCACGTGAGGGGCGTGTCTAGGAGCGGACCCACCGGGGGGCGTGTCCCACCCCACACACAAAAAGAATACAGATTTACAAAAAACCCATATCTGCAAAAACCAAGTACGAGGTATGAAAACCCCAATTACAAAAGTGTTATTCTACCCTGGATTTGCCTTAAATAAAAAACCCAGCAAAAAAACAAATTTTACTGTAATTTTGAGGAATACTTTTAAATAATAGTCATAAAGTTACCATTAAAGATATCCAAGGGAATTTTAACATCCCCCACTTTAAATTAATTATACCAGATAGTGCCCCAGTAATACCACCATATTGTTCATATATGAGAAATAGAATGCAGAGACCAACACTATCTTAAAAAATATAATACAAAGACTATATAACTTACAAAAGCTTTTTAGATTTCAAGACCAAAATCTATTTAATTTTGTATCAAACGAATCACACAAAAAAGATTTTTGTATAAAATTTTTTTTTTGCATAATTACAGGTGGGGGCCCTTTGATGGGTACACCCAAATACAATGGAATGGGTTGTGTATCAATTCCCGTTTGTGGGAATTTGTATAGGGGGGCGGGAAAACTTTTTAAAAATGGGTGTTATCCGGCGGCCATTTTTGAAATCAGCCATTTTGGATCCAATTTATTTTTTCAATGGGGGGGGTCAAGTAACACATCAAAATTATTTAGAAAAAAAAATGGTGTGCTTTTTTTTAAAAATAATTTTTGTTCTTTCAGAGTTTTTTTCCCAAATTTTTTGACCACATAAAATTGTTCAAATGCTGCAAATTGGTTTGGATTTTCAATCAACATCTTTTCCCACTCTTGACACACTGATAGCAAACAGAGAAGAATGCTGCCAAATTCCCTATCTATTGTTTCAGATTCACAACCCCGTTCTTCACGCATAGACAAATTTTCTTCAGAGACCCCAAAGAAAAATCTAAAGGGGGCGATCGGAACCTTGGTGGCCCTTCAAATGGCCCATTTTACCAAACCCCTTTCCCGGAAATGTTATGTGGAAGCTCGACCTAAACCCAAAAGGTGGGGAAACCCCTGCGAAAAACTCAGGAAGGCCATTTCATGCATAAAAGGGTTACATTCATCATGTAGCCTTTTTAGTATCCATGGCATTTAGGGTTTTCCCTTTTGGGGAATGGCCCCACTTCTTTTTTTCCCCACAACCAACCATCCAAAAATTTTTGTGTCCCAACAGTCTTTGGGGGGGATCACCCTGTTTATTTTTTTCAGAAACCAAACGGGGGTTTTGTTTTTTTAAATTCACCATTCACAAAAAACTTTGCCTCATACTGACATAATTTTGTTAAAAATGAGGTTTTTTCCAATTTTGTTTTTTCCATCTGCAAATTTAGTGCGCCTTCTGGGTCATCCTCGCTAGATTCGCAGCAGCTGGGTTTTTAAAAGTGCCTTTTTTACAGCTAATTCCGCCAAAGGGTGTTCGACTGATGCATCTCCTGACGGGCGAGTGCTACCTGTGGGCTCCCTTTCTGAAGAACTAGGGCGCCCATGATGTTTCTTTTATTTGTGACAGTTTTCTTGCATCCCCAAAAATTTTTTCAAACCCAAAACTGACCTGTTTTTATGAAATTTGGCAAGCATTTCCCAACTGTAGTATGGGGATGGTGGGCTCTAATTTCTTGCTTGAAATCTGCTCAAAGACCTGGGGACGCTTCACCAGACCCTCAACACAATTCTACCCCTTCCCAAGTGTTAACCTCTCAAAAAGTAAAGGGTGTAAACAAAAAAACTTGTAAAAAAATCAGAAAGAATAAAGTTTGTTAAACACAACCACACCCTTGTTTTTTTTGTGAAATTCTCATAAGTTTTATGTGTTACATGACCCTCTTCCCCTTGGAAAAATAAAGTTGGGTCCAAATAGCACTTTAAATGGCCAAACCCGGTCAACACCCACTTGAAAAAATTTTCCCCCTCCCATATCTAATGTCCCAAACAGGGAAATTGATATCACCAACCATTCCCATTTTATTTAGGTGTATCCATTTAATGGCCCACCCTGTATATTAAAAAATCAAAAACATGATGGACAAATAGAACCAGAAACAGTGGACACTAAGTCATGATCAAGGTTATTACTATAAAATTTAAATTACTACAAATACAAACAAAGAACAAAGGCAAAAGAAAAAAAATATATACAATAATAATGTAAGTAGAATACTAGTAAGGAAAAGGGAGAGGGAAAGTGTCTATCCAGAGTCAATAACCAACAATATAGTCAATCAAATACATAAGACAGTAATACATATACAATGGTATGCAAAAATCTAAAGTGTCAATGCTTAATAATAAACTAAAGTATAAATACTAAAGTGACACAATGCCATGAATCAAAAATTATTCATGGTATATACATAAATCTAAAGTGCCAATGATTAGTAATAAACAACAATATAAATAATAAAGTAACACAATGATAGACATCAAAAATTATTCACAGTAACAAATGGTCAAAACATGATTAGAATTACCTACTGCAAAAAACTCACAAATCGGAGAATAATGTCTTAGTGGGTAATTCTAATCATGTTTTGACATGTTTGTATACTGTGAATAATTTTTGATATCATGTGTATCTCCGTTGCATGTTCAATCTGGAATGACAGAAAAAATAGCATACACTGGACAAATCATCAGTCACACACCAGACACATCCCACATACACCACTCACACCCCAGACACATCCCACATACACCACTCACACCCCAGACACATCCCACATACACCACTCACACCCCAGACACATCCCACATACACCACTCACACCCCAGACACATCCCACATACACCACTCACACCCCAGACACATCCCACATACACCACTCACACCCCAGACACATCCTGTATACACCATAGTTGGCAACTTTTGAAAATGAAAAACAGGAGACATTAGTGGGCGGCGCGCCACGGCAAAAATTTGCATGGACACACCCATCTTGGCGGTATGCCACGCCCCTTCAAAAAGCCACACCCACTCCACCTAACTGCATAACGGCTTTGGAATAAAGCCAGGTAGATGCCCTTATAGCCAGGTAGTAGCCCCCCATAACCAGGTAGTGCCCCTTACAGGCAGGTAGATGCCCCCATGTAGCCAAATAGATGCCCTCTCTGTAGCCAGGTAGAGCCAAAATTGTAGCCATGTATATGCCCCCCTTTGTTAGCCAGGTAGATGCCCCCAATTGTTTGCCAGGTAGTGCCCCATTTTGTTTTTTCCAGGTAGTGCCCCCCATGGTTTGCCCTGTACTTCCCCCATTTTTTGCCAGGTAGTGCCCCCATTGCTGCCAGGTAGATGCCCCCATTGTGTGCCAGGTAGTGCCCCCAGTTGTTTTCCAGGCTATGCCCCCTCTGTTGGCCAGGTAGATTCCCCGCATTGCTTTACAGGTAGTGCCCCCTCTGTTTGCCAGGTAGAAGCACCGCCCTCTGTTGCCAGGTAGATGCCCCATTGTTTGCCAGGTTAGTGCTCCCAGTGCGTTAGCCCAGGTAGTGCCCCCACGTTAGCCAGGTATTCCTCCATTGTTGCCGAGTAGTTGCCCCCCCTCTTTTGCCAGGTAGAAAACCCCCCATTGTAGCCAGGTAGTGCCCCCATTGTAGCCAGGTAGGCCCCCCATTGTAGCCAGGTAGTACCCCATAAGTAGCCAAGTAGTGGGCCCCCATAGTAGCCAGGGTAAAAGTGCCTTTCCATTGATTGCCTGGATTTATTGCCTCCATTGTAGCCCATGCAGTGCCCCCATTTTATCCATGGTGGTGCCCCCCATATGTTAGCCAGTAGTGCCGTCCCCATTGTTAGCCAGGTAGTGCCCCCATTGTTAGCCAGGTAGTGCCCCTCTGGTGCTCAGGGTAGACCCCGCCCCATTGTAGCCAGGTATTGCCCCCTTGTAGCCATGGTATGCCCCCAATGTAGCGCAGGTAGTGCCGCCCCATTTGTATCCAGGGTAGTACCCCTTTAGTACCCAGGTAAAGTGCCCCCCATTAGACCATAGTGCCTCCATTGTACCAGGTATGTGCCTCATTGTAGCCAGGTAGTGCCCCCCATTGTTAGCCAGTTTGTGCCCCCCCCATTGTTAGCCAGATAGTGCCCCCCATTGTTAGGCCATGTAGTGTCCCCCCATTGTGTTAGCCCGTAGTGCCCCCTACTGTTGCCATGTAGACCTCCATTGTAGGCCAGGTAGTACCCCCATTAGTAGCCGGTATTGCCATCCATTGTAGCCAGGTAGTGCTCCCAATGATCGTCCAGTAGTGCCCGCCATTGTAGCCAGGTATTTGCCCCCCATTGTATCCAGGTAGTGCCCCCATTGTTATCCAGGTATTGCCTGCCCACCCGGTCTGGTGCCAGGCTAGTGCCACCCTCTGTTTGCCATGTAGACCCCCCCCATGTTAGCCAGGTAGTGCCCGCCCTCGTGGTTCCAGGTAGTAGCCCGCCCGTCTGGTTGCCAGGTAGTACCCCCATTGTAGCCAGTTAGTACCCCCTTTAGTAGCCAGGTATGCCCTGCGCCACTGTTGCCGAAGGATTAGCCCTCCATTTTAGCCATTTAGACCCCCATTGTAGCCATGTAGACCTACCATTGTAGCCATACAGTGCCATCCCCAGATAAAACTAATAAACATAAAATAATAAAATTCCACTTACCCAGACCAGGCTCCTGCAGAGCGGCCCCGCACAGCTGGACATCTCCCTCCCTCAGCAGGTGTCACAGGGGAAGTGATAGGGGCAGCCCGCGTCACTTCCCCTGTGGAGCGCTGACCTGTATTTACAGCGCACTAGCGGCGCCAGACATACAGGGTAGAAGGGAGGAGGGAGCGATCCCCCATCTGCCTCCTCCCTGCTCACAAGGTTCCGGACGGGTGAAGCGTGCGCAGGCGCCCGCTCAACCCCTGTGGAACGGACCGGCGGCGCCATATTAGCGCAGCGTGCGACCACGTGACTCCCGGCGCCGCGGTCAACTTAAAGTGACCACCGCCTGCTGGCGTTCGGGAGGAATGCCAAACTCCCCCGGGAGGCGGGGGGGACCATCAAATAGCTGGACCCCCCCGCGCAGAAAACGGGAGAGTTGGCATGTATGGTATAAACCACTCACACGCCAGACACATCATGTATACACCACTCACACGCCAGACACATCGCGCATACACCATCACAATCTGCGATTCTTTAATTCTTTACACAAAAGATTTTACTACTTTTTTTCGTGTGGGAGCATCACCCTATTTACCATGCTCTGAACACTGGTCATTTGAATAGATACTACATACATACAACAAACATCACACATCTACATACACACAGATATATATTCATACACACACTACAGAAACTTAAACACACATATATATACATAAATACATACAGCCACATACTCTTACTTTTATGCTGTGCAGCTGGCTCACTCATGCAGTCCAAATTGTCCAGTAGTCTTCGGAAGACATAAGGGGTGGCTTCTTGTCGTGTTCTGTTATTAGCCCAGCAGTGCATGCATCCCTCCTCCACAATCCCGGACCTCCTGTGCAGCAGAACACTTAAAATAAGAAGCATTAGGCTGTTGTAATTCACGTCCGTGTCAGTATGTCAGCACATTTCCTGGAGGGTAGCTGCTAAGGAAGCAGCTCTTTTACCATGCTTTTTGCAGCCCTGTGTTGCAGTGTTGACCAGACTGCCCCCTAGTGACATGACACATCTTATGATAGAGCCAGGCCTACAGTAAAAATTAAGTTACTGTTCTTTGGTAGCTGAACCTCCACTGAGGCCTCATAGCAATTGCTACTGCGGTATTTTTGACCATCTCAACCAGGGCTCCAGAGTAAAGACAGGTGGTTGTTAACATACAGAAAGGAGATGAACTGCTTCGGAAGGATGCAAAATCCGACAAGCACGTATTGTGTAAATAGGTCTATTATTCTTTGCCTAAATGTTTAAGGCTAATCAATGCAACAGGAATACCCATTAAAAAATAATTTTGTAAAAGACCCTTAAAGTAAATTAGACATTTGTATAATGCACATTCATTAAAATGTCTGTGCGCTGTATTTTGGGGGGGGGGGGGGGGGGGGAGACGAGCGGTCGGGATAATCAGGGCTGGGGGGGGGGAGGAGGGGGGGTGGGGATAAGTTTGTGTATCTCTACACACAGGAAATGCCTCTGTTTCAGACTGCGGAGGTCAGGTACAAAGAGAGTTGTTGTTTTTATACCCCTTTAAGAATGTAAATAAGAATCTGAACTCTGTCTAGGCCACAGTGTCTTCTGTCCAATTAACAACCATAAGGAGACTTTGTATAGTGGAACTTCCTAGTAGGAGCCCCAATCATCTATACTGCCTCCAGAGTATTAGACCATTTCTGTGATCTATTATGACTCCAAAGTAGTAGTGTTTGACCCAGCAATTAATATCTTAGAACAGCACTAGAACAGAGGTGAAGAGTTGGGAAGTATAACTTTTTATTTTAAATAGCCAGCAGTACGGTAAAAAAAATAATGAAAAAAATATGGTGGACAAATCTTTTAACTTAGTGTGATTTAGAACTTCTTCATTTCATCCAGTTGATTCCAAAAAAACTAGAGTCAAATGCCTACGGGTTTAATATTTACACAAAAAACATCACATATATTACTAAATACGTTAAAACTAGTGTTTGACGATTGCGTTTGCTATCGATATCGATCGAAAGTCAATAGTCGAGGGTCCCTGCTATCCTGATAAAGGTTTTTCGATATGTGATCGATCGATTATGGGCCGAGATTACCATTAAAGTCTATGGGAGAGCAACAACACCTCAATATTACCAATCCCAAAACAAGGCTGGATGACGCTGAAAATAAACATCTCACAACAGTCAAATTGATACGTTCTAGGGGGTGCTACATCTTAGTCAAACACACTTAGCGTTAGTAAAAATCCACAGAAAAAAAGTCACAACCATTCACTATCCCTGATCTTGTGGTACCAAACAGCCTGGGGGGAAACCCCTTAAACCAGCTTCACCCGTCCACAAATTAAAAAGAGCCAGAAGGAAGTTCTGATTTGAACCATCATGTTACTTTGAACGGACATTGAATATCCCTGTCCTGAATGCAGCATGATCCCCCAAACCTGCATGACCCCCACATTTAAAAAAAGTGCCGCAAAAAGAGTCTTTCAACCACCATTTTAGTTGAACTGACAATGACTAATACCTGACCTGGTCGCACAGCATGAGCCCCAAACTGCAATGACCCCCACATTTATAAAAATGCCAGGAAAAAGGAGTCTTTCAACCCACCATTTTAGAATTTTCACTTGACATTGACTATACCTGTCCCTTGCCACAGCATGATCCCAAGTACCTGGTGCATGACCCCCACATTTAAAAATGCCGGAAAAAGGAGTCTTTCAACCAGCCATTTTAGTTTCATCACAGGACATTGTACTATACCTGTCCCTGGAGCCAAGCATGATCCCCAAACCTTCAAGACCCCCACATTTAAAAAGTGCCGGAAAAAGGAGTCTTTCAACCACCATTTTAGTTTTCAACTGTCATGACTATACCTGTCGCTGTGCCCACGCATGTAGCCCACAAAACCTGCATAGACCCCCAACATTTAAAAAGTCCCTGGGGAAAAAGGAGTCTTTCAACCACCATTTTTAGTTGAACTGGACCAATGACTATACCTTATCCCTGTCCACAGCATACCCCAAGCCTGCATAGACCCCCACATTTAAAAAGTGCCTGAAAAAGGAGTCCTTTCAAAACCACCATTTTTAGTTTCACACTGGACATTGACAATAGCCCTTTCCTGGGCGCACAGCATGAACCCCAAACCTCATTACTCCCCACAAATAAAAAGGTGCCGAAAAAGGATTCTTTCAAAAACCACCATTGTTAGTTGAACTGGGAACATAGACTATACCTGACCTGGGCCACAGCATGACCCCATGGCCGATTTACAGTGGGTGTGCGGTGAAAGGCCCCATGCTTCGTCCGTCATCTATAAACACGCAGGTTAAAATGCCCTTAAGAGCGGCAGCAACGAAAACTTGTCGTTTGCTGAAAGCAGAATGTCGGAATTGTGATAACTCCAGCACTTCCTCTGTACAGAGTCAATACCTGGGTAGCGGCTTTGCCGTCCCTTCTTCCGTATGAGTGTGACCAATTGATCCTACACTTGTAAAATACAGGTTGTTTAACGCTCTCCTGTTAGCACCCAGTGGGCCCTTTAATCTTTGGCATTCTTTTTCTCATTTTACTCAACGAGCTGGAGGAAATAGGTCTCTGTACTTTGTTCTCTTGTCCTTGTCCTCTCATACTCTCCATGTTCCCTCTGAATAACCTACATCTGTTCAAGTTTTACCCCTGTACCTACCCTTGTACAATTCAGAGAATTATTTTTAAACATCTAAATTTATACATGCAAGTGTTTTTAAGTACTTTAGATTTCTAGAAAAACACATTTTTTTAAAATATTATGGAATCCCACCAAGACTTTGTTTTCTCTTTTTTTCATTGGTATTAAATGGGTTTGTTCTCAATACAGGGTTGATACTATGTTTAAAGATCCTTGACAAAAACAAGTCATTTTGCAATATGTGTTCCCATAACAGTGTCCCTACCTTTCCTGTTTCTGACAGCACCATCAACCCCTTGAGCCACTCGTTGACAATTTGTGAAGAACAAAGAGTCTGTTAGAAACAACATTTTTTAGAATAGTAACCTGTATATAGCTGGAGAGTCACATGCAAAATGCCCCCCCCATAATTCAAAGCATTACCCTATGAGCCACTTTGGTTCAATTGTGAAGAACAAATGTCTGTTTAGAAACAACCATTTTTTTTATAATAGTAGACCTGTAGGTATTGCTAGCATTTCAAAGCAGCATGACCCAAAAACAAAATTATAAAAAGTGGACTTCCTCAGTGCCACTGTTAAAATTGGGAGGGGAGAAATGGGCCACTTAGAAGCCACATTTCTGTTACGAAAGTGAGCCATGATTATTGCTGATAACACACAGCTACAAGAACCCGCAAAAAATATAAATATAGACATCCTCAGCCACTATTAAAAATTGTGAGGGAGCAATGCCACTTAGAAGCCACATTTTCTGTTCCAAAGACCATACATTATAGCGTATCTCACAGCAACATGACCCCAAAAAATTATAAATATGACTTCTTCGAGCCACTATTAAAAAATTGTGAGGGAGGAAATGCCACTTAGAAGTCACTTTCGTCCAAAGGACCATGATTATTGCTGGTAGTCTCACAGCAACAATGACCTCAAAACCATTGACCAATGCGAAAACTTCTTAGATAAAGTGAGTAATTATGGGAATAACGTTGTTGTCATGAAACCTTGCTGTCTTGTTACCAGCTCCTCACACAAAACAGCAAAATGAAACTGTTGGAAAAGAGAATAAAAATTGCAGAAAGAAATGATCATTTTAAAAAAAAGTTTTCAAGAGGACATTTCTGTTTGAAAAGGAATGGAAGTAACTGGCAACTAATCGGTTATCCGTCGCAATTTGGGGCCACAACATCATCGAAGATCCATTCCTTATTCATCTTGATGAAAAGTCAAACGATCCACATTATCTGTGGAAAGCCGATTGCTTTGTCCTGTAAAGACTCCTCCAGCTGATGCTGAAGGTCCCTCTCAGATAGTGACAGCTTGGCTGCTAGGGCAGGGACAAACACATCTATGGCGTGGACGAGCCAGCTCGGGCATTCGTCCCATTTTTGGATACCCCAGAAGTCTATTGGGTCCGGAACACATGCAAAAACATCGGTGTTGAGACCAGATAGTCGTGCAACCATGATCTATAAGTCTGATCTCTGTGTGTTGGATGTGTGCCCTGCATTGCATGCGTTGGTGAGGTGGTAAACAGAGATGCAGAGGTCACCCATTAGGCTTCTGCACCTTGCCTAGCTGCTGCCCCGCGTACGCCTACTTGGCACTCTACTGCTCGTCACGTTCGCTGATTTGTTCCACCGTGACATTTGGGGAACGAGGAAGCAGACCAACAAGATGTCCTCCATTTGATCAATCAGCAATGTCCTCCATATCCTGCCATTTTACTCTCTATTTGGGTGGGGTGGAAGGAAAGTGCTGATTTTTGTTTTGTAACCGGGGATCCAGGAGGGTGGGCCACCCAGTAACTGTTGTTTCCATTTTATTGGCCTTAATGCGAGATCATGTTGATGTAAATGGAGCATCCATAGCACTCATGGGAGAGATTGGAGGCCTTGATATTCCCAAGCCTCTGGTCAAGGTGCACTAGCAAAGACTGATCATCCCTCATCTTCCTCCTCCGCCTCAAATCGCACCAACCTCTTCCAAGCAGGGACGTCGTAACATCGGTGTCTAGGAATAACCTCCCTCACACCTCCTCCCGCTGCCTACCGGCAACAAGGATTCAAACAGCCCTGACTTGCCTGAGATGATGCAACCCTCAGATCTGATGCGCCACCTTGCACTAGCTCTGGACCCCGAACCACTGCCTAATTAATACCGATAGAACTGGTGAAACCTGTCGTCGCCTTGTGGTATTTAACGGAGAGAAAGGCTCCGAGTCCTGCATCTGTGTCCCGTCTCCTCCTCCGTCGCTGGCGGGAACCTGTTTTTGTTTCAGAGTGTTCCAACGAATCGTTCCAGAGACTAATATCACCACAATTGCTCATGCTGATCAAGGGCATTGTCCGCACTGACCATTTTTGGGTGCTTCTTCAAAACTGGCAAGGGATTGTGCCAAGCTCTTTCATCCATCACCTGCCTCCACTCTCGGTGGTTCAACACCACAGGTCCGTACCGCTGCTTGTCAGGCCATGTGTCACTTCGACTGCGTAATGGCATTGGCCGCCTGCTGCCACAATCCTGAGCATGTGGGAGGGTGTAATTTCCAGCATTTTGCCAACGGCAACAATGAGACGGTTGACTGGGAGGCCGAGGCTTGATGACGCTGCAACGCAGCCAGGCGGACGAAGCAGGTGCGAACGGCGGAAGTGCGAACTCAGACCTCGAGCCTTCTTCATCAGGCAGTCCCCAGACCCGGGTAGCTCTTTAAAATTTCGGGACGCAAGGTTCAGACATGTGCCAGGCAAGGGATGTTGCTCCAGCCTACCGAACTTTAAAGGGCGGCCATCAGATATTCGCCTGTTATCTTGCCACAACGCGACCATGCCTGCACAAGGTTCTTGTCACCCAGCCAAGCGCTCGGTCCTCATTGCTTAGAGCCGTCCGACGAGTCCGACCTGTGTGTGGACGGTCTCCAAGCAGATTAATTCAACAAGGCCTGGTGTCCCTCTGGCACGTGATTGCCACCAAGGACCTTGGGGGAAAGATGCCCCTGCACCATTCCCTGCTGTTTTTAAGATCGTGCGCTGAGCAGAAGAGCCACCGTCCAACCCCCAGAGACACCCACCCAGCTCACCCAGTGAGCTGTCACAGAGATTATCTTCCTTGGCCGTGCTTAACTAGTCCATGTGTCGGTGGGTGAGATGGACTTTTTTTTCCGGACACAGATTCAGACAATGAGCGTGAAATTTTAGATGAACACGTTGGCTGGCCAAGCAGGGACGCTTTTCTGGCAAAGAAATGCCTGCTCGGCATCTGGTATTTGGTGGCAAGCGAGGGCCATGACTTGGGCGGAATCCCATCTGTGTCCACCAGACTGAAAGGCAACCATTTCCAGGGTCAATAGCCTGGCAGTGCCGACATTCAGGTTTTTGCTTTGGTATGTTTTGGGTTATAGTGTTTCTTCTGCCCCGGCGAAAACTGGAAGACAGAAGGCTGGCTGCTAGACTGGCCGCTGTCGGCGTGCAGGTAGTCAAACACGCGAAGAGAAGGGGTAGGATGGGTTTCTGGTGGTGCTGGGGGACCTCCTCGGGCTGACGTTGGTGGCTGAAGCGGAGGCTGATCCCGATTCATGACTCTGATAGGACCTGGGCAGCTGAGGAACGCTTGGTGGTGTGCGTAGGAGGCGCAGAGACCATAGTGGGTGTGACAGTGGTTGGAGGCCCGGCGTCGTCTTTCCTTTTTTTTGGCCAAGTGTTTCCCTTCCATTTCAACTCATGCATTCGCTGCATGTGACTAACATGTTGGTGGTGGGGGGTTAACCACTTTAAGTTCTTCTTGCCTCTACTTATGCGATTTACGGCAAAGGCGGCATATATACAGTCGCTGGAGGTGAATCAGAGGCTTGCTCCAAATAAGGCCCATCTTGAGCGGGCTCCTGGACCTTTTTGACGGGCGATAATCGAGGAACGGGGTTTGCGCTGACCAGTGGGCTGGCGTAATCATATCACTGGACTTCTGGCCGACGCCCTCTCACCCATTTTGTGGCTGGGACCCTTATTGACACTACCACCATCGTCTTCCTCCTCGTCCACTGATAAAGCGCTCGCAATCAAATTCTGCGGAAAAGACAGGATGGATCCCCGCAATGTCGTCATCATCATCAACACAACCACAGTGACATGGTCTTCCTTACTTTCTTACTGCATCCAGAAGCTGCGGGCTACAAGCAAGGGGCACTGCAAGGCGTTGCCGACCGCCTGGGATTTTTGCCGTTTGACCGCTTCCCTTTCAACCTCCTCTGATGGCATCAGTAACTGGGAGCGTCAGAGCAACTAAAACAGTAAAAATCTTGATCTTTTAAACCATGCCTTCTGACCCCAACCGCATTTTGTCATCAAAGAGGTCTTCGGACAATGGATTAATCCACAGTGGTGGGTACAACGAGTTGACATTTGGGTTGCTTCATGTTGGGACGGATGCTGGATGATGCTGATACCACATTTGTGCCTTGACAGCAGGACGAGGAGGTAAGACTGCTAGATGCAGGTTGCATTAACCCACTGAAGGACAGATTTTGGCGACTATGTTCGGTGGTGGGGGGGGTAGGTTGGTGGTTCGTTACTTAGATTCCCAGGGCCCTGACCCACATTACAGGCCGACGGCTCCGGCAACTGACTATCCGCTGGACATGCGTGTTGTCGCCAGCGACTGGAAGGAGCACCTTCTCTCGACCTCTACCTCCATGTGCTACCCCCCCCTCATTGCTCGCTTACCACCTGCATTTCGCTCCATGTTCAGAAATATAAAAATTTAGAAGGTATGGAATAGTTTTGGAAAAGTCCTCTTATTAAAAGACGGCAAATCACAGCTATTCATCAAATCCCTCTAATCAAAACAAATGCTGGATTCAAATTAACTGCAAGGTGTCTCTAAACAACAAATCTGGACTGGGCAAAAGTCAAAATAAAAGTATCTGTTATGTTTTGGTATAATAAACGGTATTTTTTTTTGCTCCTTTCAATTCAACACTGTGGGTGAATATAAAGAAGTGCTGGTTTTAAGAATTTACGTAGAATGCTGCGTCAATGAACAGTGCTGGGTGCGTCAAAAGTCAAAAAACACGTAACTTTTATGTTTGATAAAATAAACGGTATTTTTTGCAACGCTTTCAATTCACCTGTGTGAATATAGAATGCTCTGTTTTAAAGATTTACGTATATGTGCGTCAATGAACATTGCTGGGTGCGCAAAAGTCAAAAAACACGTAACTGTTATGTTTTATATAATAAAACGGGTATTTTTTTGCACCTTTCAATTCACGCTTGTGTGAAATATGAATTGCCTGTTTAAGATTTACGTAGATGCTTGGCGTCAATGAACAGTGCTGGGTGGCGCAAAAGTCAAAAAACACGTAACTGTTTTATGTTTTGATATAATTAAACGGTATTTTTGCACCTTCAATTCACCTGTGGTGAATATAGAATGCTGTTTTAAGATTACGTAGATGCTGCGTCAATGAACGTGCTGGGTCGCAAAAGTCAAAAAACACGTAACCTGTTATGTTTGATATAATAAACGGTATTTTTTGCACCTTTCAATTCACCTGTTGTGAATATAGAATTGCTGTTTTTAAGAATTTACGTAGAATGCTGCGTCAATGACAGTGCTGGTGCGCAAAGTCAAAAAAAACGTAACTATTATGTTTTGATATAATAAACGGTATTCTTTTTGCACCTTTCAATTCACCTGTTTGAATAAGAATTGCGTTTTAAGATTTACGTAGATGCTGCGTCAATGAACAGTGCTGGGCGGGTGCGCAAAAGGTCAAAAAACACTAACTGTTAAGTTTTGAAAAAATAAACTGTATTTATTTGCACCTATTTCAATCACCTGAGGTGAATATAGAATTGCTGTTTTTAAGATTTACATAGATGGCCTGCGTCAATGAACAGTGCTGGTGCGCAAAATCAAAAAACACGTATCTGGATGTTTTCCGTACGATACACGGTATTTTTGGCAACAAACAACCTGTGCTGTGACCTAACAAGATGCTGTTTGCAATTTAAGTCAAGGTGGATATATCAACAGTCACAGGTGTAACGGTAAAACTGAACACACTATCTGAAATGTTAAAATACTGATAATAAAAGTGAGTTTTTTGCAGCCAACAAAGAAGACCTTTCAGTGGTTACTCAGAAATTATGTATATTCCAATATAAGTTATTCAGGCTGCCCAATATCCGGGAAAAAATTTCAATAGAAACCCCGGGAAATTTTTTTTAATTAAAGGGATATTCCACCCATGTCACACTGAAGCCCTTGGGGGAACTTTAAACCCATTTTTTTAAAAGTTTAGAGCTTTTTTTGTGTTCCCCCCCGGGGGGCCCCCCCCCCCCCCGCTCCCACCGCCGTGAATTTACAAGGGTAGAGGGTTCTGTTTTTAAAATTCTTTTTAGCAAACCCTCCCATAAAATGTTAAAAACCCCTAATCTAACAAAATTTGGAAGGATACAGCTAATAGTAGGGGGTTTTCTTGTGCAAAAAATTAAAACTAATTTCGCTGGCGGGTTTGGGGCCACGGGCAACCCCAGGTCCAAAACCCTATGAGAGGGGCGAGAGCCCACTGGGGCTGAAACGGAAACGCTTTTTCAAATGAAAAACCCGGGTTTCATGTTTTTTTTCCACCCCCAAATTCGAAACCAATACCCCTTCCCAGCATGACTTCGCACACACATCCTAAACCCTGCTCTATTCCCTGAAATCTCATTTGCGGGCCCCCCAAAATTTAAAACGGGAAGGGGCCAAAAAAAGGCGCAAACCCTTAATAGATGATAAAACAGTTTTTAAAACCTTAAATTTTAACGCATGATCTAAAAATTTTCAACCATAAAAACCCTTTCCCGTTTTAAAATTTTTTGTCGAAAAAAAACCCGCTAAACCCACTACTGGGGAAAAAAAATTTTTTTCCAACAAAAAGTTTTTTCTGTAAAAATTTTTAAATTATCAGTTTTGGGCTTTAAGTTAATATATCTCAAACACTGTTTCCACCCAAAATTATAAAGAATATTTTATTTCTGTTTTGGGGGGGTTGCATGCAGTTTTGGGTTTTAACCCGTAGCGCCTCTCTCCCATTTCCCAATGCAAAACAAACACATCCTGCCTGCACACACATTTTAGTGGGGTGAAATGCAGTGATTGTGGTCCAGTGGGCATCTCTTACAGACAGTTTGGGGTACACAGGTCCTGTACTTTCTAACATATTTTAATGAGGACATGAAATTTATTGCGGGGCTAGCACGCCTCCTACATGCAGTGCAATACTACTTTCCTAATTCCTTTTTTTTAAACTCTGCCACGTCATGATCAAAAACAAAAAAAAGTGAGGTCCAGCTTTAATCTCTTTATGGTAATGTTAAGACTTTTGATTATTATCCTTAATTTTCAAAATTTTCATTTGCTTTAAATTTGGTAATTTTGGCCTCAAAAAAATTGCCAGCTTCCAAAAAGTTATGGTTTCAACTCAATTGTCCTTTGGAAACAAAGGGGCCCCTTTGTTTCAGATTGGTAACGGAGTGAATAATGAATAAGGATGAGGGACAGGTGAACAAGCAAGAAAAGTATACCTCACCAGAAAAGGGGGGGCTTTTTCTTTATGTATGCCTCTGCTACAAGGGGTACGTGACGAAAAACCCACGCGCGGTTATTGGCTTTTTTGCCTTCTGGTTTTTACATTTCGGGTTTCTTCTACATTGCGTTTGTTTTCATAGGTCACTTGCCTTGAAGCATAATTTCTCTACTCTGCACATTTCATTAACCAGAAAATGATCTTGCCTTCTCTTCTTTCCAAAGGCTGAATGTTTATTCTACTGAAGGAGGACACTATCTGCTCACAAGCCAAACTAACAGCAAGAATTAAGCAAAGCGACGCGGTAGAGAAACAGTTATAATACATCTAATTTGCTATTTCCATAAGTTAATGGAGTAATCCATGTCCCTTGTGTCATCTCTCCTTCCCCAGCTTTAAATCACTTGAGCACAAGTTTCTCTTACAATTAAATATGCCCAAAAACAGTAATTGTCTTGCAACATTGAAGGGACATATTAGCTAATGAAAGGCAGCGGCTCAGAAAGAGATCAAGTTGATAATAGCGACGTATAAATCACAACAGTAGGTGCTTTGGTCTCGCTGAATGGACCGCTAAGAAAATTTCTTCATGTAATAAAAGTTGACTTAAGTTACTCGGATCTAATAGAAAAAAACATTGCAAGAAAAAAAAACAGCATGGCAAAGATGTTCTGTAAAGCACATAGAGCCTACACTGCTTTCACGTTCTGGAGAACTTATTTGTATGTATTCAGAGGCATTGAATATCTAAGGTTGATTATTTTTAGGGATTTGTTTTTGTAAAGTAACATAATGTTATTACCATAATGGTTCATTTTAGAACTTGGAGGAATTCCAACAACAACCTTGCTAGACTACAACAAATTTCTGATCTGTAATGGCAAACACATACACATATTATAGAGTGAAAAAGTCCCCATTCTTACCCTTTTTCAGGGATCCCATCATCTCAACACAAACTAGCCTTCTAGAACCGATACCCAATTTACTTGTACCTGTTGTGTCTGAATACTTGGCACCCTCTTCCCATACACAAGGAAAAAGAAAAGTTAGCTCACCATTACAATGCCAAACAAGGCTGCATGGAACCACTTATAGAAAGTGTGAGAAACCAATTTGCAGCATCCAAAATACTGCAATCCTCTAACATGGACTTGTTGAAATGTCAATTTATTCTGTATTCAAGTGATGTATGTATCTTCAAAAAGATATCAAATATTGCTGACGAGCTTAAAACTCAATAGTTCTTAGTCATATCTCATGTGTTTCAAAATCAATTGTTCTTAATCATAGTTATGACTTTGAACTGTTGAGTTTAAAATGCGGCAGCGATATTTGATGTATTGGTAATTGTCATATCTAATTGAATATAGATAAATAGAGATTATAACAAGTACATGTTAGAGGATTACTGGGTATTGGAATCTAAAAGTCACCCTCTCCCCAAACAGGTTAGAGTGAAGCCATCATCAAGTCCAGATAGTCAAGGAAAATCTGCAAGCTGACAAGGGAACAAATTAATATTAAATATTATATTATCATGTCCGAACCAGCTCACCTGGTGAAAGAGGTGCACATATCACCTATAAGGCGCAATTACGCCAGGACTACGGGAGCTTGCGCCGACTCCTGTGGCACGGGGGGCTGGCAGCTCGCCGGCCCATAGACATTCATTATTAGCGGCGCGTATTCACTTATCTCCCCCCGCGGTGTATTGTGTGAACGGGGATGAGACGTAATCCATAGTTCTCTATGAGAACTGTGGATTACCTTAATGACTGGGACATATATCACCCCGTATTTAGCGCAGTACAGTGTGAAATATGGGCCAAAATATGTCCCAGTTTAAGCCGTATGGACATAGCCTAAGACTTGCAAATAGTCAATATCAAAGAAAAGCATCAGCACCAATAATAAAATATTGCTTTCATTTATAGTAAATTACTATTAGTAATCCATGGTTAAAAATATTTTTCTTAAATATTCCAATATGTGTACGCTTAACGCTGATCCATTTCTGGGTCAAACACCTTCTCTTCAAGTAGTAAATAGTGCCTGTTTTTCTGGGGCACTCTGTATGGCACTATTTTGATTAGCACTAAATATTTGGAATTATTTTAGGGGTGTTATATATGATACTATTCTCGGGGACTATATATCTCTGACATTATTATATGCTTTGTTATGAGTAGTGATGAGCGATTGTGTCAACTATCGTTATCGATTCGATAGTCGATATTGGCAATTATCATGACGATATCCGATAGTCGATAACAGATTATCGCCGATGACCATTAAAGTCTATGGGAGAGGAACAACACCTTCATTCTTACACCCAAACAGGGCTGGAGAAGCTGGAATTAACATCCACAACAGGAAACTGGATACGTGCTACATCTTAGGCAACACACTTAGGTTATAAAAATCACAGAAAAAAAGACACAGATCATTCGCTATCCCTGTCTTGTACTACAGCATGACCCAAAGGGGCCGTTTACGCGGCTTATTCTGGGACTGATTCCAGCCGTACTGCGCGCTGTATTTGTGCTGCAGTATGGCTGGAATCCGTCCCAGTCATTACGGTAATGAGAACTATGGATTCCGTCTCTTCTCCTCGCTCGGCGAATACGCCGAGGAGGGAGAAAGTGACATGCACATTATTTACGGTGTGTACGCGGTGTGAATAATGAGTGTCTATGGGGCCGGCGAGCTGCAATAAGAAATAAACTATATTAAAAACAACTCGTTTTCCAATACTGCTGCGGCCAGAGGTACTTGCCATTCTACTGGTGACATTGTTCCACCGTGACATTAGAATGTGAAGCAAACGAAACAGATGTCCCCAGTAGGTCAACGAGGCCTGTCTGAAAATCCTGTATTCTACTGTCAAGTGTGTTGAAGGAAATTACTGATCAAGGCGGGTGAGGCTGTAAACTTGGATCACGCAGGTTTAGCTAGCAGGGCCCGAGTTACAGTGGTTGCGGTGAGAGCCCAGGCTGGCATCCGTCATCCATTAACACGGCAAAAAATGCCCTTATGATACAGCAACGAAAACAGTTGTGCTGAAGCAAAGTGCGGAAGCGGAAGTGTGAGCTAAGACCTTCAGCCTTCCTCAGTACACAGTCAAGACCTGGGTAGCGCTTGAGAAATTTCTGCCTCTACAAGAGCGCTTGCCCCTCCGTATGAGTGCGGACCAATTGAGCTTCACTTGGAAAGACTGGTGGTTGACGCTTCAGTTTCACCCAGGTGCCCTTTTTCTTGGGATACTTTTTCTCGTTTTACTCAATGTGTTGGAGGAAATTGTCTCTGTTTTCAGGGTGGCGAATGTGCTCCATACACCATGTCCTCTGAATAACCTACATCTGTTTAAGTCTTACCTATACCTCCCTTGTACAATTCAGAGGAATATTTGTATCAGCTATTTTGTACATGCATTTTTTTTAGTAGTTTAATTCCAGAAAACACAATTTTAAAATAGGATGCCCTACCTATTCCTGTTTTTGACAGCACCATGACCCATAAATTTCAAAACATCACCCTTGAGCCACTGTTGACAATTGTGAAGAACAAATGTCTGTTATAAACCACATTTTTTATAATATGACCTGTAGTATAGCTGCATTTCACAGCAGCATGACCCAAAAAATTATAAAAATTACTTCTCAGCCACTGTTAAAATTGTGAGGGAGAAATGCCACTTAGAAGCCACATTTCTGTTCCAAAGGACCTTGATTATAGCTGTATCTCACAGCACCATGACCACAAAACCATTGACAGTGCGAAAAATTTTAAAGATGAAGTGAGTAAATGGAATAGGTTTTTTTTTTTCATGAAACCTTGTACAATTTGTGTCTTTTACAGTCTCTTCACTGCAAGACCAGCAAAATTACCTTTTGGGAACTGAGAATAAAAATTGCAGTAAGAAATTATCATTTTAAATTTTTTTTTTCAAGGGACCATTCTTTTTTGAAGAGGAATGTGAAGTAGACCTGCTACTAATCGTTGAGCTCCACAATTGGGGCCACAAATTCATTAGAGATCCATGACTGATTCATGTTGATGAAAGTCAAACTATCAACATTATCTGTGGAAAGCTGGATGCGCTTGTCTGTAATGACTCCTCCAGCTGTGCTGAAGGTACGTTCAGATATGATGCTGGCTGCTGGGCAGGACAACACCTCTATGGCGTGGCGAGCAAGCTTGGGCCATTCATCTATTTTGGATACCCAGAAGTTTGATTGGGTTCCGGAACATATCCAAAAAAAATCGGTGTTGAGACGCAGATGTCATGCAACCATATTCTTAAGCTGGTCTCTGTGAGTTGTATGTGTTTCCCTGCATTACATGCGTTGGTGAGGTGGTAAGTAAGGATTGCCAGAGGTCACCCATTAGGCTTCTGCCACGATGCCTGCTGCTGCGGCTACTTGGCACTCTACTGCTGTCACGTTGCTGACGTTGATCCAGCGTGACATTTGGAGAACGTGAAGCAGACGCAACAGATATCTCAGGTTGATCAATCAGCATGGTCTCCAATTTCTGGATTTTACTCTCTATTTGGGTGGGTGGAAGGAAAGTGCTGAGTTTTTTCTTTTTACCGGGATCGAGGAGGGTGGCCACCCAATATCTGTTGTTCAGTTTGATGGCCTCAATGCGAGGATCATGTTGGAGGAAATGGATCATCCAAGCACTCATGTGAGAGATGGAGCCTTGATTTCCCAAGCCTCTGGGTCGAATGGCACTAGCAAACGGATCTTCCTCATCTTCCTCCTCCGCCTCAAATCCGTGCCAACCTCTTTCCAAAGCAGGGACACCGGTAACGTCGGTGTCCAGGAATACCTCATCCTCCTCCTCCTCCTCTTCCTCCGCCACAGCTTCAACACAGCCCTGACTTGCCTCAGATGCTGTACCCTGAGAGCTGAGGTGCCGCTTTGCACTAGCCCTGGAACGCGAACCACTGCCTAATGATGACCGATAAAGTTGTGAAAATGTCAGGCCTTCTGGATTCGATGGAGAGAAAGGCTCCGTGTCCGCACCTGTGTCCATCTCCTCCTCTGTCGCTGGTGGGACCTGCTGTTTCAGAGTGTCAACGTTCGTTCTCAGAAGTAAGATCACCCACAATAGCTCATGTGGACAACGGGCCATTGTCCGCACTGACCTTTTTGGTGGCTCTCTCTCAAAAACTGGCAAAGGAGGTGCAGAGACTCTTTCACCTGCCTCCACTATCGGTGGCTCAAACATGCCGAAGGAACGCTTCCGCTGTTGTCAGTCCATGTGTCACTTCTTATGCGTAATGCATTGCGCTGGCCTGCCACAATCGCTGGAGCATTTGGAGAGGTGGAATTCCTGCGTGTTTTTGCCACGTCAGACAATGAGACGGGGAGGCCGAGGTGATGCAGCAACACAGCCAGGCGGGGCGAAGCAGGTGTGCGGAATAGCGGAGTGTGTGCTCAGAACTTGAGCATTCATCATGCGGCAGGTCCCAGACGGGTTAGCGCTTTAGAAATTTCTGGATGACGGGGTTCATGACGTGTGCCATGGGGCAAAGGGATGTGCTCCAGCCTACCTGATTCTTTAAGGGCGGCCAACAGATTTAGAACACTTTATCTGCACTCCACCTTTGCCTGGCACAAGGTTCTTGTCACCTAGCCAGCGCTTCCGGTCTCGTTGAAAAGAAGCCGTCCACAGCTCCTGGACATTTGTGTGTTGACGGTCTCACAAGACAGATTAATTTCAACATGGCCTGGTTTATTTGGGCACGTGATGATACCAGTAGATCCTTGGGGGGGCGGGGAAAGAACCTGACACCATCCCACGGTTTTGAAGATGCGTGCGCCGAGCCTGAGAGCCACCCTTAACCATTAGAGACATCCACCAGCTCACCCGTGAGCTGTCATAGAGATATAGCGGTCTTGGCCGGTGCTTACATAGTCCATGTATCGGTGGTCAGATGGACTTTGCGAAACAGATGCAGAAAACGCGCTTGAAATTTAAAATGGACACGTGGCTGGCAACGGCAGGGGCGGCTTTTTGCCTGGAAAAAATAAATGCCTGTCTCAGGCATGCTGGTATTTGGGAGGGCAGCGTCAAGGCGCGAAGATGACGGTGTATGGATAATCCATTTGTGGTCCACCAGGCGGTAAGGCAACATTTCCTATAGGCCAAAAGCTCTGGCATTGCGACTCGTTCTTGGCTTTTGGCTTTGGGTAGTTTCGGGTGTTAAAGTGTTTTCTCCTGCTCCCAACCTGGTAGACAGAAAGGTTCTGGCTGCAAGATCTGGATGCTGTGACTCGGCGTGCAGCGAAGAGTTTAAGAGCGCTGGGTGGATGGTGGAAGGAGAGTAGTTGTGGGGGTTTATAGGAGGAGTGGGTGCTCTTCGTGTGTGGTGGTTGGCTGGTGTGGTTCCAGCCTCGGGCGTTACGGTGAAGGGGCTGAAGCGCTGTGGGGAGGCTGGATGCGCCTTGGGATGTCGGTTAACTCTTGAGATGGTACGATGGGCATGAGGAAATGATTGGTTTCGTGGCGGGTAGGGTTGAGTGATGGGCGTTTGGAGACAGAGGGTTGTGACAGTGGTGTGGGATATGCCGAGGGGATCGGTGTGGAATTTTTTGGACAGTAGTTCCCTCAAATTTTCAAACTCATGCATTCGCTTGGGTCATGTATGTATTAGATATGTTGGTGGTGGTTAACACCAAAGGACTCTTCGCTGCTTACTGGATGCGTTTTGACGGCAAAAGGCGGGATATGTACATAGACTGGGTTGAATCAGGTTGGCTTGCTCAAACAACCGGCCAGGATTGAGAGTGTCCTCGGACCTTCTCGATGTCGATAAGCGAGGAAGCGGTGTTGTTTCAACTCTGTAATTGTGGCTCGGCGGAATAATAGCTTCAGAGGGACTTGTGGGACCCACACGTCCTTGCCATTTTTTGAGGCGGGCGGGAGCCGTAAATGACACAAATTACCCCATCCAGTCTTGCACTCCTCGTACAGATGGTGAAAGCGCTCGCAAGCAGAATTATGCTAATAGAAAGACCACGTTGGATTCAGCAATGGTTCTGTCGTCATCATCATCACATCTGTAGATCTGAACACAGGTGGACTTTCTCCGGCGTTTCTGACCTTCTGCATTCCTGGAGCTGCGGGTGATACAGATGGCTAATGCTGGGGCCTACATGGTGCAGAATTGATCCGTTACGCCGACCGCCGGGGATTTTTGCCGATTGACCGGCTTCCTTCTCCTCCAATCTGATAGGCTCTCGCAGGATTGGGCGCAGAGCAGACCAAAATATCCTTTTTGCCTCTTGATCTTTTGAGATTGCCTTCTGACACCAACACGCCTTTTTGTCATCAAAGAGGTCTTCAGGAAAATGGATTATCCACAGTGTGGGTACACGAGTTGACATTAGGGTGCCTTCGCTTCATGTTGGATGGATTGCTGGGCGTTGTTGATGATGACATTTGTTTCACGTGTCTGGGAGGCGGAAGGAGGTACGACTACCAGATGAAGGTTGCATTAAACACTGAAGACAGATTGGCCGACGATGTTCGTTACTGAGATCTCACAGGGCACCGGACACAGGCGATTGACCAGGCCGGGAAGGATCCTTGCTACCGCCGATACACTGGCCTTACGTGTTGTCGCCAGCACTCACGACGAGGAGCCACGTTGCTCCCTCTACCTCACCTTAGTTCCTGTAATCATCACCTCTTTGCTCTCTTACACCACTGCTATTTCGCTCCTTGTTCAGAATAATAATAAATTTATAAAAGGTATGGAAGAGTTTGACAGCTCTATTATTGAAAGGACGGTAATCACAGCTTATTCTTATATCCCTCTAAATTTCATCCAAACAGCCAACTAGGATTAGAAAACAGAGGTTGTTTCTATTCGACTACCTGTGAAATGCGGGTATGTGTGGAAGAACCGTAATTTCTCCGTAAGACAAATCTTAACTAGTGTTACTTCCTTCGTCCCAGAGGATTTACCCAGCTGCCAAGAAGGACTAGGAAATTGATAGCTTTTAACTAAGACTATCATCCAAGTGCGCTATCTGCAGCCAACTGAGATTCAGCGCCGATCGAAAAATACCTATTCAAAAGTTAGACTGATGAGAATTGCATTTTTTTTCAGCAATGATGCACACGAGAGAACAGTTACTAGAAAATTTCTGTAATCCAAAATTTAAGTTACAAAGTGGCTCTTCGAACGCAAAAACTGGGCCGCCCCGAAGTGCCATACAGCTATTTAACAAGTTTGTATACGGATAACAAAGGTGGGGTTTTTTGCCACCAATGAAATACACCAAGCAGTTACTAGATAATTTTCTGTATCCAAATTTAAGTACGAGACGGCTCTTTGAACAAAACTGTGGCCGCCACACCAAAGTGATTAATACAGCTATTTAAAAATAATCGGATAACAAAAGGCGGTTTTTGCTACCAATGAAAATATCATCCAACAGTTACTAGAAAAATGTCTGTATCTAGCAAATTTAAGTACAATGGGTGGCTCCTTTCTAAGCCCACCCAAGCTAGGGAGCCGGTCAGGCGAAGTCTCCGAGTCAGCTAGGTACTATTATGTAATAGTTATAGATATCGGATAACAAGGTGGGTTTTTGCAACCCAATAAAAATACAAGCAATTACAGGGTTACTAGAAAATTCTGTATCCAAATTTAAGTTACAAGGTGGCTCTTTGAACAAAGAACTGAGCTGCACCAAGTGAAATACAGCTATTTTAAAGTTATTTTGGATAAACAAAGGGTGTTTTTTTCACCAATGTAATTCACCAAACAGTTACTGAGAAAATTTTCTGTATCCAAACTTTATCGTACAAGGTGGCCTCCTTTTCGAACATGAACTGGGGCGCGTTCGGCTCCAAAGTGCCCTGGGTTACAGCTATTTACAGTCTACTTTACAGTATAACAAAAGGTGGTTTCTTGCACCAATGAAATACACCAACAGTTACTAGAAAATGTATGTATCCAAATTTATGTACAAAGTGGCTCTTGAACAAAAACTGGGCGCACTCAAAGTGAAATACAGCTATTTAAAAAGTTATTCGGATACACAAAAAGGTGGTTTTTGCACCAAGTGAAATAACACCAAAGTTACTAGTGTAAAAATTTCTGTATCCAAATTTAAGTACAAAGTGGCACTCTCTTTGAAACAAAATGGGCTGCTCCAGTCGTGAAATACTTCTATTAAAAAAGTTATAGCGGTATCAAACAAAAGGTGTTTTTTTGTACAAATGAATACACCAGAACAGTTATACTAGAAAATTTCTTTGTATCCAAATTTAAGTACAAGGGTGGCTCTTTGTGAAAACAAAAACTGGGCTGCAAGAAAGTGAAATAAGCTATTAAAGTTATACGGAATAACAAAAAAGGTGTTTTTCTGCACGCCAATGCAAATACACCAACAGTTTATCTGAGAAAATTTCTTGTTTACCCAAGTTTAAGATACACAGGGTGGTTCTTTTAAACAAAACTGGGCCACACCTAAGTGAAATAAAGCTCTATTAAAAAGAGTTATACGGATAACCAAAAGGTGTTTTATATCTGACCAATTGAATACGACCAATACAGTTACTTAGAAAATTTTTTCCTGTAATCCAAATTTTAAGTACAAGGTGGCTCTTTGAACGCAAAAAAGTGGTTTGAAAAGATATGCCATTTCAATATTGCACGGTTAAAAGCAGAGTTGGGACTCTGCACAATATACACCTCCTTTCCACAAGACTGTTTTCATGTTGTCTGTGCCACCCTGTCAGTCCACCCTCCCCACCCCCCCACCCCCGCAGCTGTATCAGGCGCTAGATGCTTCTTTAAAAAGTTCTGTCTAACTAATATAGAACTGAAAATTCTCTACGCCTATATTCTAATGTTCATAGCTGAAATGCATAGCTTGTCCGTAATGAATAAGAAACAACAAATACTGTGTTCTCTGAGCTGAGGCTCTATGGAGACACGTAGCACACGTCTTTCTCTGGTGTTAGACACTGAAAGGACTGATACGGAAAGGAAACGCCGTTCTATGCAAAACGAGGTCATTGTGATTTTAACAAGACAATGACAAACCATACAATCACTGTCATGACGTCGCACACCCAGTTCACCACCTGAATCGTATGCTCTAAGCTGATGTTTGCTGGACCACCAAAATGACAGGAACGCGCCGGGATCCCAAGTTATGATTATGTGCAGTTTGTCACCTAAAATATGCTCACTGTTGTGATGGATATTTCCCGATCAGCCTAAAAATCGTTCCGATTTTTCAACTTTGTCGATTTTAAATAGACTCATCCCTAGTTATGAGGCATTTATGTCATTGTATAAATTGCTATGACTTGTGTGCAGTTTGGCAACATGGTGGCAGGGAATGACAGCCTTGTGTGCCATATTCCTATTGGTATATTACAAATTAATTTGAGTGGGTTTTTCAGCCTATTAATGTGACTATTAACTAACAATAAATATAGTTATTAAAATATTAAAGAATTAAAACATTGAGTTGAAAAACATCATAACTTTTTATTAGACCTGCTGCACATTGCATTTTAATTCTGATTCCAGTGTGCAGTCACATAAAGGTTGCCTCCAAAATATAACAGACATGCCCTAAGGAATTAGAATAAGGGATAATTAAGATGGACAGATATAGTCAATAGAATTAAATGGTTCATGTCATGTTCATTTATTTACTGGGTTGGATGTGTTTAGGATATATGTGTGCCACTGAGGGCCTCTCATACCTTATGCGGCTGAAGACCAGACCCACATGTGCTGGACACAGTTTTCTCATAGATTAGTAAGCTATGTGGATTTGAATGTAACTCTCCTCTTAATCTGCAAAATCACATCATCATCTACAAAATATTTAAACGAACCCACTGCACGTGAACATGATTTTTAGCCACGTGTAGCTTGCTACTATTGGAAACTAAAGGAAATACTTTGCTAATTGGAATAACCCATTAGTCGCTTGGTCAGATATCATTAACCAATGATCTCATTTATATTACAATATCTCTGTTACTCCTGCAGTAATTATGAGGAGGATTCTCACATGTGTCTTTAGAGTCTAACCTTCTTGATGAAACGTTTAACAAGAAGCATTAAAAATAAATTAAGGATAATGGAGATACAATAAGAGGTTTGGGAATGTAAAGTTAGGTGAGGATTTAAAACATATTATCCAGGAACGCATGCCTAGCAGCTAGATATGTCATGTACTTATCATGTGAAAAATTAATTATAGGCAACAGTCTCTTTGCATGCATTAAATCACATGACAGCCACATACAGTTGAAACCAGAAGTTTATACATTATATAAAAATATACGATCTGCATGTTTTTCTCACTTTATGACATGAAATTCAGAATCAAACCATACCTGTTTTAGATCAATTAGGAACACAAAATTATTTTATATTTGCAAATGCCAGTACAATGTGAAACGAGAGAATTGTTAAGCGATTTTTGATTACTTTCTTCCAAATTCCAAAAAATTAAATACACTAGGATTTACTTTGCCTTTAAACTATTTGGGACAGCCCATATGATGATGTCATGTTTTTGGAAGCTTCTGTTTATTGGCGAGTTAATTAGAAACACCCCTGTAGATGTATTTTTAATTCACACCAGGAACAGACTGCTTCTGTGTGTAACATCATGGAGGGGAACAGTCTAAAATTACGACTACGGTATCTGGAAGACAAATTGTGTACTTGTTTTTTTTTCACAAATGTTGGTTCATCCTTGGGTGAAATTTCCAGATACCTGGAAGGTGCCTCGTTTCATCTGTACAAAGCAATGATTGCAAGTACAAACAAGATGAGGAATTTCCTGCCATCATTGGATGCTTCATAAAGGAGAGACACGGTTCTGTGCCTCAGAGGTGTTAATGGGATACATGGCTTTGGTCTCTCGACGCATTTAGATGCATATCTACCTCAAGAGACAGAATGAAGGTGGATATAAAGACATTGTGAAGGATGGCTGGGGGGAAGTTTGTGTGAGGTTAACATGTGTGTTGTCATTATCAGCAGTGAATGACGGAGTGTTTTGTTATATCTCTAACGTGGAGGGGCTCTGAGAGGCCCACTTTGGCCAGGAAGAAGCACATTGTAGTGTGATCCGGGAAAAGAGATAACTTAAGTGTGTAATGAAAGACGAAAATTTGAAGTGTTTGCGAAATGCAGCGAGAACAAAGACCTACAATTTTGTTGTTGGGGGGGACAGTTACTTTGGCTGCTGATCAAAAACTTTTAAAGATTTCGACTGTTGGTTTGCGAGCGCTATTATCGACGATCATTATGTTTGGTAGTTGAAGTGGGAGAAGCGTTGGAAGCTAAAGAAAACTCATCACTAACGCATGTGAAAAACGGGGATGGGCTCAGGCATCATGTTGTGGGGGTTGGTTTGAGGCGTGCAGGGTCCGGACAGCGTTGCACATTACACTCAGAAATAGATGGGACTATTAAGGAGGAAGAGAAGATTATGGGTTGATGGCACGGATAGATTGACTGAAGCGATGCATGCTGCGATTGATTATCAGCCGAATAACGTGAAGTTCAAAGCGGGTGTGGTGGAAATAAATGGGGATGCTTCCCCAAGATGGACCAATGACCCAAAAACATAACTTGCTAAACATTGTGTTATGATAAAGGGGTTGGTCTTAAGGAATAAGCAAAGTCAAGGTCTTTGGAGGTGGCCCTCACAAACTTCACTGATCTTAATCCTATTTGAAAAGTTTATGGGTTGGCAAAGTGGAAAAAGGGCAGGTGAGTCCGCTGTGAGCAAGGCGACCTTCAAACCTTGGCTCAGTATACACCAGTTCTGTCAGGGAGTAGTAATAGCAGTTCACACAATTGCCTACCAACTATTGTGAGAAGGTTGTGGAAAGGATCCAAAATGTTGATCCAAGTCATACAGTTAAGGGCAATGCTACAAATATCATGAGATGTATGGGAAAACTTTTGCTTTGCAGAAAGTGAATATAATGCTCTGAAACTAGATTAGTGAAATGGAGGAACTAATGAGGTTGTCTCACCATGCTGTTTTGGAGCCACAGGCAGTTTAATGCATGCATACATTCATGCATCTTGTCTCTTCCTGGTCAGGTTGTGGATAGTTTTATAGCAGTGATTAATATATCAGCTCTGTATTTACAGTTCTTCTTATTGCACTGACATGAGAGCAGGATATAGTTTCTATGAGCTCTGAAGCTCTCTGTCCTAATTTAAACAAGTAATTAGTCTGTTTTGTTTGTTAGAGATTAAACAATCTGTTCTCAAGTTGCAGGAAGTCCTATGGTGACATCTTTCCCTGCACTCAGATGCCAAGCTGAGTGCACTCAGAGAAGATAGAATCTGTCTCATCTCCTCAACAGTGCAAAAATAGCAAGTGGAATACTAATTATAAAAGGCTTTTTAGAGAGGTATAGTCCCTCTGAAGCAAAGGTGATCTAAAGTCCACCAATCTGTAAAAAAAATTAACAAAATTATTAAAGATTTCTTAACATAAAATTGCAAAGATGTTAAAGATGTTGAAAATCCCATCATCTATAGTCCATAAAGTCCTCAAAAATATTTATAGAATGTGGTAAAACTATGGACGAAAATGTTTTGAAAAATTTATATCTCTATCTTTTTTCAGCCTAAATATCAGGCGCAGCCCTGTTCGCTGCACTGAAATCCCTCCCGCACGCCACTCCGGCGCATAACTAAGCACAAGCAGCACTTTGTAGTGTACCCGATCTTGGGGGGAATGTGAGGGGGGGGGGGGGGCGCAAAAGAACCATACGAATTTATAGATTTTTAGATTTCTAGGCGCATTACTGCTGGAACAGGTATACCAGTTTCAAAGTGGTATACCTGAGCCAGAAATGTCGCCCTAGCGCTAGAATGTACCTGATTTATGACCCGCTGTAGAGCAGACTCATAAATCAGGCGCATTCTAGGCTAATATTATGCGCATAAAAATTGTCGCCCCGGCGACAAAAATCATACATATCGCCCTATGTGCGCAGGTGACAAGGCTGACAGTAAATATTGGATATTTGTGTTCTACAGGCCTTAAGGCAGCACTGCATTAAAATGGGCATGATTAGGTCATGCAAATTAATACATGGGTTCAGGAATACTTCCAGAAACCAAAATCTGTGGACACAGTTCGCTGTGCAATCCACAAGAGAAATGTAAAGCTCTATCATGCAAATAACAAGCCATATATCAACACAATCCAGAAACACTGTATTCTTCTCTGAGCCAAGACTGAGGCAAAATGAAAAACAATTCTGGTCAAATGAATCAAAATTCAAAAATGTTTATGGAAAACATGGACTCCATATCATGTAAACAATAGAGGAGAGAGACTATCCCGTTTGTTATCAGCTCCCAATTTCAAAGGCCTGCATCTCTGATCATATAGGGTTGAATAGGTGCCTATGATATGGGCAGCCTACACACCTTGAAAAGGCATCATAAATTCTGAGCAGTATATAGAGATATACAATACATGGAAACCTCCAAAGAAGCATTTATGCTATCTATCATACATGAAAAAAACTTTGAGATTCTTAGTTCACACGTTTTGATCAAAAATGTTTAAAGCCACCACGGCTTATAACGTGATCTCAAGGCGGGTGGTCCTACGCATCTTTACCTTCAATAGAGCCAAATTCAGACTTTCCATAGGGTCAACCAACCTCCATTATCCAGAGAGAAAAATAAAAAAAAACACCAAAAAAACCTTGCAAACAATGCTTTCCTGATAATAATAGCCTGTGAAGGTGGGCGGGTGCAGGAAACCAAAATGGAGGCATCCCCTTTCCCCCTATATAGATTTAAAAAACATATATGCTAAATACAACGTATAGTTCTGCACAAAAAAAAATTCTTTAAAAACATAGAGATATGCTCTCATCCAGACAACATGTCTTCAGTGAAAACCTTGCATTTCGCAATAAGACAATGCTAAATCACCAACTGCATCTATCACAACAGCTTAGGCAACTTAGGAAAGACAATTAGGTTATAAAAGTCACAGAAAAAAAGTCACAGACCATTCACTATCTCTGTCTTGTACCACAGCATGACCCTTAAACCTGCATGACCCACACATTAAAAAGTGCCAGAAGGTAGTATTATTTGAACCATCAAATTTTACTTGAACTGGACATTATTTACCCCGTCCTGGAGAGCAGCTTTACCCTTAATCCTGTCTGACCCACAGATTAAAAAGTGCCAGAAAAAGGAGTCTTTCACCACCATTTTAGTTGAACAGGACATCGAATAAACCTGTCCTGACAGCCAGTATTTGACCATTAAACCTGTCTGACCCCACAATTAAAAATTGCCGGAAAAAGGGAGTCTTTGAACCACCATTTTAGTTTGAACAGACCTTGACTAATGCTTGTCCTGGCCACAGCATGACCCTTAAATCTACCTGACCCTCCAGAATAAAAAGTGCCGTAAAAAGTATCCTTTGAAACCACCATTTAGTTGAAATGGACATTGACTTATACCTTTCCTGGGCCACACATGAACCCCAAACCTCATTTACAAAATAACCCCCAATAAAAAAGTGCCCGGAAAAAGGGAGTCTTTGAACCACCATATTTAGTTGAACTGGAACATTGACTATACCTTCCTGCCACAGCAACCCTCCAAACCTTGCTAAACCCACAAGTCCATCATCAGAAAATTTTACGCAATAAAGAAATAAACTAAATTAAAAACAACTCTTTTCCAATTACTGCGCGGCCAGAGTTACTGCCATTCTACTGGTGACATTTTATCCACCGTTACATTACAATGTTAATCAAACGAAACAAGATGTCCCCCAGTAGGTCAACGAGCCTGTCTGAGAAATTCCCTGCATTCTACTGATCAAGTGGGTTAGAAGGAGAAATTACTGATCACGCAGTGAGGGCTGTAAACCGTGGATCACCACAGTTACATCTGGAAGCCCCGTACATACAGTGTGAGGTGAAGCAAGGGCGGCGTCCATCACCTAATAACAAACGCAGGTTCAGCTAGCACTGGCCCGAAGTTCAGAGTGAGCTGTGAGAGCCCATGCTGGCGTCTGTCATCCATTAACCACGCAAAAAAAAGCCTTATGAATCGCAGCAACGAAAACAGTCCCGAGCTGAGAGCAGAGTGCGTAAGCGGAATTTGAGAAACGAACCACCAGCCTTCCACAGTACACAGTCCAAGACCATGTAAGGCACTGAGAAATTTCTTCTTTTCCAGCCTCTACGAGGCCCTTGCCCCACCGTATGAGTGCGACAAAATGATATTTCACTTGAAATTCTGTGTTGATGCTCCTGTTACACAAAGTTGCCCTTTTTTCCCCCTTGGCATTCCTTTATCTCGTCTTAATCAACATGTTTAAGGAGGAAATGTCCTCTGTACTCATGTGGAGAAATGTGCTCAAACACCAATCCCTCTAAATATAACCTACATCAGTTTCAAGTCTTCCAGTACCTCCCTTTGTAACAATTCTGAGGAATAATTGAATCACTATTTTGAACCATGCAAATTTTTATCTGCTGATCGTGGCAGCAGAATAATCCTCATCGGACTTGAGTGACTCGCCCTCTCCCTTTTTGAGGCAGGCCCCTTACTTGACACTACCCCAACGTCTTCCTCCTCATCCAGGATGAAGCGCTCTCAAAGCAAATGTCCTGCTTGAAAAGACCACTTGGATCCGCAATGTCCGACATCATCATCATCATCATCCACATTCAGGTTACTTTCCTTGTCCTGAAATTCTACATCCTGGAGCTGCGGGCTACAACACAGGCACCAGCAAGGCGTTTGCCGACCGACCCGATTGTTGCCAAATTGACCGCTTCCCTCTCCTCCTCTGAGGCATCCGCGATTGTGCGTCAAGCAGACAAAACCAGTTCTACTTTGGCCCTTGATCATTTGAAAAGCCTCAGACCCCAACCACATTATTGTCATCAAAGAGGTCTTACAAAAAATGTATTATCCACAGGGTGGTTACACGAGTTGACATTTGGGCTGCCTTTGCTTCATTTAGGAAGGATGCGCTGAAGATGATTATGATACATTTTTGGCCTTGACTGAGATACAGAGTTAAAACTCTGGATGCAGGTGCAATTAACCACTGAAGAACAGATAGGCAACACTGTTCGTTACAGATAATCACAGGCATTGGACCCATCGATGAAGTCCAGACTGTCCTGCAAACCGATAACAGGCTTTTTCAATGTTGTCGCCATGCACTGGAATATCAACCATCATCGTACCTCTACCTCCATTTCCACACCCCTCTTTGCTCGCTTACCCACCTGCATAACCGCTCCATTTCCCAGAAAGAAAAATTTAAAAAGGTATGGGAAGAAATTTTGACAGTCTCTTAATAAAACACAAATCACAGCTATTCTTAAAATCCCTCTAAATTCCAACAGCCAACTAAGATTAAAAACAAATTGTTTCTAATCGCATACCTGAGAAAATGCGTCTGGTCAAGAACCGTAAACACCAAATCAACAGTGTCTTCCTCATCCCAGATTTACAACTGCCCAGTAGGACTAGAATTGATATTTTCAACAAACTAATCCAAACAAGTGCACTAACTGCTCCAAACTGAGATACAACTAGCGCATATAAAACTATTCAAAAGTACACGGAAGAAAATGCATTTTTTTGTTGAGCAGCAAATGACACACAAGAACAGATACCTAATAAAATTTCTTTCTGTATCCAATTTTAAGTACATGGGATCTATGAACATAAACAGGGCCGCACCAAAGTGCAATACACAATTTAAAGATTATACGTATAACAAAAGGGTGGTTTTTTTGCACCAATGAAATACACCAACAGTATACAATAAAATTTCTGTAACCAAATTTAAGTACTAGGTGAAGTCTTTTTAACAAAACTACTGGGCTCACCAAATGAAATAAAGCTATTAAAAAGTTATACGGATAACAAAAGTGTTTTTTGCACCAATGAAATACAACCAACAAACAGTTACTAGAAACTTTTCTATATCCCAAATTTAAGTACAAGGATCCTCTTTGAACAAAACAGGGTCGCACCAAAGTGCAATTACAGTATTTTAAATTATATTACGGAAACAAAAGTGGTTTTTGCACCAATGAAAAACACCAACATTACTAGAAAATTTTCTGATAATCCAAATTTATGTACAAGGTGGCACTTTGAACAAAACTGACCGGCACCAAAGTGAAAAACAGCTATTTAAAATTATACGGATAACGAAAGGTTGTTTTTTTGCACCAATGAAATACACCAACAGTTTCCTAAAAATGTCTGTATCCTAATTTTAAGTACAGGTGGCTCTTTGAAACAAACTTGTGATGCAAACAAATAAAAGGGTACAATTTCACCACAGGTTTGAGTGTGGCAGCCAAAAAGTGTTAAAAAAATTGCCATTTCAATGCAGGTATCAAAGCAGAATTCTGGGCTATGCACAATATCACACCCTCCGTATCCCATACCAACCTGTCCGTCGTCTGTCTCCGTCCGCCCCTCCACCCAATGTTTTTTTTTAAAATGTAATACACTAGTCACACACCAAATATAACCGCATTTAGATTAATTCTACAGGTTATTACAATAATGTGGATACCTAATATGTTTATTTTTTTTGTGTAATGTATTCACATTAATTTTTTATTAAATATTTATGTAATTTAATTTACTTTTTCCATACTTTTTATGTTTTTTACTTTTTTTAATAACATGAAGGGATAACTATTGTACAATTTTTTTTAACACATAGTAAATGAATTAGCATACGATAATATACCTAATACAATTTACAATCTGTGTCAGTTTAACTACATCAGCCGTCCGGGCCAGCACCACAGTGTGCTCTAACCACAGGCCTCCTATACAGACAACCCTGGGGTTTCTCTAGGTCTCCAGGACTGACTGAAGAGACATCCCCTGTTATCCAATGGATCCCAGGGAGTCCTGATCACCTGATGGAGCAGGGGAATGCCCTTTGATTATGCCAAACTCACGAGTCGCAACAACCAAAGCGTTAAGCACCGGGGACCGGGCCTTCCTCCACTTCCCGACGCTTACAGAGACTGCATTTTTTTAATTTTTTTCCTAGGAACAGAGCTCTTAACTATGCTGGGAGCTGCAAAACCGCTCTTTCTGCAGCACCATCCCCAAACATCACAGCAGATTAACAACCAGTCATTAAGGAGTTAATCCCTGGAGTGCTGCCATTGTTTATATTTATGTGGGATTATAGATTTTAGATCACAACAAAAGATATTGAAAAGCATTAAAAAAGTTGAGATCATTTTCTGTTCCAAATAATTAGAGTGTTTTAATTGTAAAGTTGAGCTTTGCTACCTCAGGACAGTTTGATCCATTTGATTGGTCTATTTTCTCGCTCCTTCTAATAACAGCCAACTTTTTTGCTTGTCTTAAAAAGTTCTCAAGGTTATTAAAAAAAAGTAAAACCAAAGTCAAATATTCATCTCATTTACACCGCGAGCGAGTCTGGACACTGATACAATTTTTACATCTACAAAATAATTAAGAATTCAATTTATAATGATGATGATAAAATGCAAATATATTTTTACTTGCTGTTTACAGCTATAATAAGGAAGATTATTTATTCTAATGGCTTCATGAATGAAAGATTTTATTTGTGTGTGATAAATTCCAAATGAGTTGAGATGTTACACATCCAGACAACTGCTAAATGAAACAAATTTGCCTATTGCATTTGCATTAACCAGGCTAAATCTAAATCAATAGCTTTGACACAAAAGCTCTTCACGGGACAGAGAGATCTGATCTAAATGAATGCGCCATCATGAAGGCACTCAATGAATGTGCTTCATTTTTAAATGCTTAATGACAAGTTAACAATAGTTGAAAAACATTTTGATTTGATGAAACAGAAAATCAAACCTATTTAGCATGCATCGAACCACTTCAGTAAACAAGGTATGATTTCCAACAATGAAGAAGGGATAATCATAAATCTGAGGGATTTAAACCGGACAGAGATTAATTAAAGCGAGTTAGCGCTCAAGGACATGTTTACGCAAATAACATTTGGAAGTATAGACTGTTACAATACGTAATTTTATAGTCATAATGTAAATTGATTTGTTCATCCAAAGATGGAAAGAGGACAATTAATGACTGGAAGACACAAGATGAGCTTTGTAGACTCATGCTAATGAATGTTGACTACAAGGGTGAATTTAGATTGGAGATGGTGGAGAATGGGTGTATTTTTTACATCTAAAGGAAAGTAGGTCTCACTGTCATCATAGATGGATATCTCTAGATGTAAGGAGAATGAGACTGTGGAAATTGTTGCCAAAAATTGTTATGAAGGTGGATTAATTAAAGAAGTTTAAGAGAGGCTCAGATGATCTTGATAACAGTCTTGAAATAAATGTTAATACATATTATGGTTAATAGATTTTAAAGCTGGGAATTATTCCAGCGACTTCTTCTGATTGCCATATTTGGAGTCAGGAAGCAATATTTCCTCACCTAAAAGGGGTATTTGCATTTCTCTGGAACAACACTGTGGGGTTATGGATTGAACTTGAGGGACCCGTGTGTTTTTCAATATTATGAGCCATTTAACTATGTACTCTGTGTGCTGGGTGTCTGAGAGGTTATCAAATATTCCCTGTACCATGGCAGAAATTTTAGGGGTACATATATGACAACTGTATAACACTTTCTTTGTTGCCCATAGTAACTGATCAATATGAAATGAAAGGGAATGTTTGATCGGTTGCTATGGGCAGCAAATAATGTCTTAGACCTAGACAGTTTTAATACATGAGGATCTTAGTCTTTCCCCTGGGTGAAGGCAAGTCTACTGTACCTTAACCTTTAATTGATTGGCTTTATCATTCTTCTATGCAGGACTACATTATATAGAGCTCAAAAAGGGTAATTGATCCATCCTCCCCTGAACTAGAAATAGGACTGTAAGGAAAGTTAATGCATATCTCCATCAATTTTAAAACATTCATATCTGGTAATTATGCAGTTTTTACTAATATTAATCACTAGGGATCAAAGACCTATTCTTACACATGTGATGCTAACTGCAGTGCTTCCAGAGCACTCTGGACCTCAGACTGGGCCGAAGGTTTTTCTTCCAACAAGACAATGACCCTAAGCACACAGCTAAAATAACAAAGCAGTGGCTTCAGGAAAACTCTGTGACCATTCTTGAGTGGCCTAGCCAGAGCCCTGACCTAAACCCAACTGAGCATCTCTGGAGAGACTTGAAAATGGCTGTCCACCAACGTTCACCATCCAACCTGAGGGAACTGGAGAGGATCTGCAAGGAAGAATGACAGAGCATCCCCAAATCCAGGTGTGAAAAACTTGTTGCATCATTCCCAATAAGACACATGGCTGTACTATCTCAAAAGGTGCTTCTACCCAATACTAAGGAAATACTTATGACCATGTGATATTTCAGTTTTTCTTGTTTAATAAATTTGCAAAAGTATCTACATTTCTGTTTTTTTCTTTCAAGATGAGGTGCAGAGTGTACATTAATGAGTCAAAACAATGAACTTGATGAACATTGAATCTCACCAATTGGCTGCAATGAAAGAAAGAGTGAAAAATGTAAAGGGGTCTGAATACTTTCCGCACCCACTGTAAATAATAGAGATGAAGCAAAGTTTAACTTGATGATAAAATTAAGGCTTTCTGTGTTGTCTGGTCTTAGATCACAACAAAAGCCATTGATACATTTGAGATGACTTTCTGTGTGCTGATATCAACTGAAAAGTTTATCTCTATTGTTATTTTTGATTCAGAGGTCAAGCATACACGTTTATTGCGGCAGGAAAAAGTGATAGCTAAACTTACAGTAATCTCTGGTTGGAGATCTGGGATGGTTAAAAATTGCTAATCTTATTTTCCTCATTGAGAGACACCAAGGGACAATGAAGAAGCTCTAAAGTACTATTTTTAATATTACTATTATTAGTAATATTAAAAGTTTTCAGTCCATCTCAGGCTCTAAGGTTTGGAAATGATTGGATCCCCTGTAGTTTTATCCTTGGGAAAATCAGCCTGCTCTCATATCCATTCTGTTGTTTTCAGATTATGTTGGTATAAATGGGATATGGTGACCATTATCTAATGTATATGTACAGCATAAGTAGAGATGGGCGAATTTCTCAAAAAATCGATTCGGTCACTTCGCCGAATTTTCCGTCAAAATTTGTTTCGTTCCGAATTACTTCGGCACGAATCGCGTTAAAAAGCAGCTATTTCCAGGCTGCACAGAGCCTGCAGGGTGCTGTAGAATGTTGTGCCATGCTTAAATATGCAGAGGGAGCTTGGTTTGGTCTTCATACAATGTTGTGTTTTAGTATGACACGCAGATGACTGCCGCCGCTCTTAGAATCGCTTCACTATAAAAATTCCCTGGGCACTTAAGAGGGCAAAACTGACCAAAAAACACAAGTGGGAATGTAGCGTGATAAAGTCATGCCAGCGAAAGCTGGAAAAAAACAAGCTGAGAGCTCAGGGCGCAACATTAGTGACAGAGGCGGAGGTGACGGCGACCAGCCACAGCAGCATGAGGTCAGGCAGTGGCACAATGACATTCTGGAGGGTAAACACAGATAGCCACAGAGTGGCACAATGACCTGAGAGCAGAGGTCACGGCGGCCAGCAGTATGAGGTCAGGCAGTGGCAACGATGACATTCTGGAGTGGCAAAACAGGAGGAGCCACAGATAGGCACAATCACACAGTGTGGAGGTCACAACAGCAGCAGCAATGAGATCTGGCAGTGGCACAATGACATTCTGAGGCGGCAAAACAGTATTAGGCCACAGAATGGCACAATGATAACAGTGTGGAGGTCACGAAGCAGCAGCATGAGGATCAGGCAGTGGCACAATGACATTCTGGAGGCGGCAAAACAGTATAGGCACAGAGTGGCACAATCACACAGTGTGGAGGTCACGGCGGCAGCAGTATGAATCAGGCAGTGGCACAATGACATTCTGGAGGCGCTAAAAACAGTATTAGGCACATAGTGGCACAATCACACAGTGTGGAGGTCACGGTGGCAGCAGTATGAAATCAGGCAGTGTCACAATGACATTCTGGAGGCGGCAAAACAGTACTAGGCCACAGAGTGGCACAATCACACAGTGTGGAGGTCACGGCGGCAGCAGTATGAGGTCAGGCAGTGGCACAATGACTTTCTGGAGCCGGCATAACAGTATGAGGCCACATAGTGGCACAATGATAGAGTGTGGAGGTCACGACAGCAGCAGCATGAGATCAGGCAGTGGCACCATGACATTCTGGAGGCGGCAAAACAGGAGGAAGCCACAGAGTGGCACAAGACTGAGAGCGGAGGGTCACGGCAGCAGCAGCATGAGGTCAGGCATGTGGCAACAATGACACAGTGTGGAGAGACATGAGCAGCCCACAGCAGCAGCATGAGGTCAGACAGTGGCACAATGACACAGTGTGGATGTCACGGCAACAGCAACAGCAGCAGCATGAGGTCATAGAGTGGCAAAATGACAGAGTGTTGAGGTGGGTGGCAATACCAGTCCCTGGTAAAGATGGTGTCAGGCAGATGGAGAAACTGTCAGCAGATGTGTTGCATCAGGCGGGTGGCGGCATCAGAATAGTGGCTGAGGCAGGTAGTTTGAACCCAGACTGACGCCTAAGGCATTAGTGTGTGGAAATCCTGGCCGATCCACGCCTGATTCATCTTGACAAAGGTCAGTCGTTCCACATTTCCCGTGGACAAGCGGGTTCTCCTTGGGGTAACGATGGCCCCCGCCGCACTGAACACCCACTCTGATGCCACACTACTGCCGGGACAGCTTCTCCACTGCAAACTCGGCAAGTTGCGGCCACACATCCAGTTTGGCTGACCAGTAGTCCAGCGGATCTTCTAACTGAGGTGGCAGAGTGCTGTCCAAGTAGGCCACAACCTGTTGGTTCAGGGACTGCTCCAGGTCCTGCTGCTGCTGCTGCTGGCGACTGCCCTCCTCACTAGGCGGGTGAAGGAAGCTGCTCATCAGTGACTCCAGACTTAGGTTACTACTGATGGAGCTGGTACTGTTCCTACCCCCCCACCTTCCCCCAGCAGCCGCGGCAGTAGTACGTGAGCGCTGAGGATCCCCCCGGTCAGACCTGTCAGAGGAGGGACGATGCTGCACATAGGCAGCAGCCAACTGATTACGGAGGATTTCCCTATAGTATTTGAGTTTGTCTTCCCTCTCAATAGCTGGGAAAAAGCTCCATTTTGGACCGGTAGCGAGGGTCCAATAGGGTGGAGAGCCAGAAGTCATCCCTCTGCCGGATGCTGACTATTCGGCTGTCACTAGCCAAGCAAATAAGCATGCTGCGGGCCATCTGCACAACTGACTCCGAGGGGCTCCCTGAATCCATTTCCACTGTATACGGCCACGGTGCTTGGGGGTCATCTGCCTCGTCTTCCTCATCTCTATTCACCTCCTCCAGCTGCTCCTGCTCCTCCTCTCTTGTCACCTGGGTAGAAAATCCACTCATTTCACCAGACAATGCTTCTGCTCCAATGTCCTATTCCTCCTCCTCCATTTCAGTCCCCACCGGACTCATGTGGCCACGAGATGTAGTCGCCACGTCTCCAGTCCCCTGCTCAGACAGATTTTTCAGCATCTGTTCCAGGACATGAAGCAGTGGAATGATGTCATTCATCCCGTAGTCCTGGCGACTGACAAATAACGTCGTCTCCTCGAATGGCCTCAACGAACAGCAGATGTCACGCATGAGCTGCCACTGGCTGACATCAAAGTTACACAGGGAGTACTTCTGTCCTGCCTGGATCATCAAAAAATCGTTAATGGCCTTTCTCTGTTCATACAGTCGGTCCAACATATGCAGGCTGGAATTCCAGTGGGTGAAAACATCGCATATCAGAGTGTGTTGGGGGAGGCCGTTCTGCCGCTGCAACTCGAGGAGGGTGTTCCTGGCTTTGTACGAATGGATAAAGTGCATGCACAGGTTCCTGGCAATTTTCAGATTCTTCTGAAGATCGGGGGAAGACTTCAGGAACCTTTTCACAACCAGATTGAACACTTGCGCCATGCATGGCGCATGGACCATCCCTCCTCGTGCAGCGCGGACACCATGTTCCTCCCATTGTCCGTCACCATGGTTCCGATTTGCTGTTGGGTGGGAGAAAGGGTCAAATGGATTTCTTGCTGCATGACGCGGAGCTGTTCCTCCCCTGTGTGACTTCGTTCACCGAGGCAAGCCAGGTGTAGAACTGCGTGACACCCGCTGTGCCCTACACATGTGTATGATGGAGCGAGTACCTGTGGAGGCTGAGATGGTGGTGGTGGAGGAGGAGGAGAGGAGGAGGGGCGGACATTGGCGCAGGTGCAGCAGTTTGACAACGTGGAGGAGAAAGCGGCGTCTCTGTCCAAGTTGTTGGTGTGCTGGGCTGGAAGCACATTCACCCAGTGGGCCAGTAAAGGACATTTACTGGCCCTGACCGTAGTTACAGCTCCAGACGTCCGCGCTGCCGTGAACCTTGTAACAAACCTATAAGCTCAAGGACTGGCCCACCTTCTGTTCTACATATTTATGAAGTGCTGGTACTAAAAGAAATTAAGGCTTGGAACTCTCCATCTCGGCTCTGCACAAGCCATTAGTTCTCTGAACGGTGCAGAGTCCACCATTTGGAAAGGGAGGGACTGCATACCAACAATTTGGACAGGAGCACGGTCAGCTGCTGCACCTTAGGATGGTTGGACGCATACTGTTGTCTCTTTGCAATCGCCTCGCTGAACGACTGCTGGCGCCATGAGGAGCGAGGAGCAGGAGCATCTGGACCGGGAGATGATGTCAAAGAGAAACAGCTCCCTTCTGCAGATGGTGATTGGAGCCTTGACTGGCTGCAATGGCATGCATGCCACTGGTCGCTGCTGCTACTGCTGTTGCTGCGGCGGCAGGATGGACCACCACATCTGAGCCACGTTTCTCCCAGGCCACCGGATGTGACGCTGCATGTGTTGACGCAGGGCCGTGGTGCCAACGTTAGCTCCCTGGCCACGCTTCACTTTCTGCCCACAGATTCTACAAATACCCATATTCGGTTCCTCCGGTGTCTTAGCAAAGAACTGCCACACCGCCGAGTATCGGATGTGACCGCCAACTCCCCCACTGAGTGCCTACTGCTACCGCTGCATCGATTAGGCCCTGTGCTGCTACTTTCTTGGTCTTGCGAAGGGGTTTTTTACCCCGTGGCTCCCGACCTCACACTGTGCTATCCTGCTGACTCACGGCCACACGAGCCCACTTGCTGGCTGCGCTGGCTGCCTAATGCGCAAGCTGACGCCCTCTTCTCCTGACGATGATGAAGCCGTTGCCTCACCCGGCTCCCAAGTGCGGTCGGCTATATCATCATCTTATTGTGTTTCAATCGTCACTGCTGTCCTCATCACCGGTCTTGGTATGCCGAGACTGACCTCTCACAACATGACCTCCCATGCCCACTCTCCACATCTATACTTTGCCGCCTACTGCAAGAAGCAGGTGATATTGCCCCATTTCTTCGCTGAAAGTAGCTGCTGACTTGCCCTCCTCAAATTGTTCATCCTCGCTATATAGTGGTGCTGAGCCCAGACCACATAGTAGATCTCTGGCTGAGGGAACTGGATGGGACAGAGGCGGGCTGAGGACAGGTGAGGGCCGCTGACCCGCTCCCGGGCCATGCCAACTAATGGTTGTGTCGGAGGTTCCCACCGACTCTTGGCTGGGGTTGTCAGATGTCATCTGGGAGGAAGAGGATGACCTAGTCTACCAATCAAGATCCCTTGGGTTGCTGAACAACACACGGCCGCTAGATGACAGCGGCAGTTGTGGCCTCACCGAGTGACCCCTGCTGCGACGTCCGCTTGCTGTGCTGCGACCTGGGCCTGTTCCAGGAATGTTTGTGCCACTGCCACTCGCAGATGCAGAGCCTGTCACCTCTCTGTCTGACATTACTGTTTGTTCTAAAATGTACAGACACTGTTTGATGATGATATCTGTATATGTTAAATACACCCTGTTTTTGACTCCAAATGAACCCAGTAACAAGCTTTGGTAACCCTTGGATATAAATTGCGCTCCACAAATGGCCAGGAAAAATTTACTTGTATGTGCCGTTTAAAAACTCTGTGTATTTTACTAAATGTAAAAGCACAAACAGGCTTAATTAACCTTCGGACATGAAATTAGGCTACAGAAAAATAGTATATATTTTGGCGTTTAAAAAGACGGTTTATTTTTGTCAGCACACCAGCAAAACAACGCTTAATTAACCCCTGGATGTAAATTGCGCCAAAGAATTGAGCCGCACAAACTAGTAGCTTTGTAGCGTGTTACAATTGCGTGTTTTCTACGCCACACAACAAGAGATACAGTTGTAATTAACCTTTGCTTGTGAATTAGGCTACAGGAGAAATTTATATATTTTGGCGTTGAAAAAGACGGTTTCTTGGGTTCAGCACACCAGCAAAACAACGCTTAATTAACCCCTCGATGTAAATTGCGCCAAAGAATTGAGCCGCACAAACTAGTAGCTTTGTAGCTTGTTACAATTGCGTGTTTTCTACGCCACACAACAAGAGATACAGTTGTAATTAACTTTGCTTGTGAATTAGGCTACAGGAAAAATTTATATATTTTGGCGTTGAAAAAGACGTTTCTTGGGGTCAGCACACCAGCAAAACAACGCTTAATTAACCCCTGGATGTAAATTGCGCCAAAGAATTGAGCCGCACAAACTAGTAGCTTTGTAGTGTGTTACAATTGCGTTGTTTTCTACCGCCACAACAACAAGAGTACAGTTGTAATTAACCTTTGCTTGTAATTAGGCTGCAGGAAAAATTTAATATATTTTGGCGTCGAAAAAGACAGTTTCTTGGGGTCAGCACACCAGCAAAACAACGCTTAATTAACTCCTGGATGTAAATTGGGCCAAAGAATTGAGCCGCACAAACTAGTAGCTTTGTAGCGTGTTACAATTGCGTGTTTTCTACGCCACACAACAAGAGATTCAGTTGTAATTAACCTTTGCTTGTGTAATTAGGCTACAGGAAAATTTAATTTATATATTTGGCGTTGAAAAAGACGGTTTCTTGGGGTCAGCACACCAGCAAAACAACGCTTAATTAACCCCTGGATGTAAATTGTGCAATAGAATTGAGCAGCCAAAAATGAAGTGGTATTTGTATTGTAAAAACGCTGTTTCTTTAAATGAATACAACAGGAACTGGCTTAGATCCCACTTGGATATTGAATGTATATGCAGCTGCAGTGGACGCACACTGGATTTCCGATCCAATACCCCAAAAAATTAGAAATAGAACATTAAGAGAACAGTCTCTGAGACAAGCTGAGACACCCCACAAAAATCGCTGTATAAAAATCAATTCTTCAGTAAGAGCTATCAGCCGCGGCAGCACCTTCCCTGATGAGCACAGTGAGAGGAGTGTGAGCTCCCGGCGTCGCGCCCGGACTTATATAGTGTGGTGACGTCACAGAATCCCGCCGGTCTCTGATTGGCTTCACCTCTGCACATGTCATGCAGGCTATGCCCTTCTTCCTCCCAGAGTGTTTTGCCCCATGTAGCGCCATGTGCTCGCAGCCATTTTATCAATCAAAAGCACACTTCGTTCACCCGAAGTACCCCAAAGTTCGACTTATTTCCGAACCGACGTTTTCCTGAAATTCTAAACGAATTCCACTTCGTTAGAATCGATTCGCCCATCTCTAAGCATAAGTTATCCACGGGAGATAAGAAGGGCCCCTTGCTTCCATGAAAGAAGAACAATTCAACAACAGAATATCTTGCATGTTTCTTAAAGGGGTTATTTGGTTCCTCTAAAAATTAATCGGAGGTTCCTGGTGGCCAAAAAGAAATAAAAGTCTATATTCACCTTCTCCCAATCCGTTGTTCCAGCAATGTGTCCGTCTGGTCTTCTGTTTTCTTTCTTCTTCTTCAAAACGGGGACAAAAGTGTTGCAGTAGCTGATTGGCTGCAGTAGTCCCTCGCCTCTTCTTATATCCCCATTCAGAGCTGTTAAAGGGGTTGTCTCACTACATCAATTCATCTCACCTCAGTCCTGTTTTCTTGATTTCATTTTGAATTTGGCCGGATATTTACTTGTTTCTACTAAGCTGCAGTAGAAGCCAATTCTGTAGCTATAGCAAAAATAAGTAGGACACTGTTAATGAACACATATCGCAAAATGACTTGTTTTTGCAAGATCTTTAATATAAAAAGAAATCCTTGTAGTGAGACAACCCTTTTCACTTCCAAACTGTAATATAAGCAGAGACACTTGACTGCTGCAGTCAGCCAGAGTATAGGCTTTTTTACTGGGCTACCAGGAGTTTCCAACTAATTTTTTAGAAGAATTGGACAGCTGCATTAAAGGGGTTTTGCCACGATCTAATGTTGACGTGGGATCCTCCAAAATGGGTATTTAATCACTTTTCTAAATATATGTAATTAAAAAAGTGAACCATCTGAGAGCTACAGCCTGACTTACATGCCCTTAGTTTCCTGACAATTTACATTAGACATGACCAGGAGCTGACATGAGCTGATCTGGCCGCCGCTTGCATTGTTTGCACGCCTTATCTGATGGCAGGGAGCATGAACCAGCTTTGAAGGGACTAGGTAGAAAAGATCCTGTGTCTTTTGTATAGAGAATACACTGGTTGTAATGTAATTATTTGAGTAAACAAATGAAAGACACTGCCTGCTCAGAGCTTATCTTCTCTCCTGAGCAGATAAGAGGGAGAAACTTGTGCACAATACAGTTATCCCCTGTGGATTAGCCAAATAACATATTTGCTCAAGTACAGAGACTGAGTAACAGGAACGTGCATGGAAGGTGGAGTGATAACATCACAAAGGAGGTACTTGTTTTTTTTTAAAACAGAAATACAACACCCCTTTTCCAAGCATCAAGAGAGGAGTATCAGCCTGTTAGGTAAGGAACTCACTTCTTGGCAAAACCCCTTTAAGATTCAACAATAAAGGGCTGTTAAAAATGAATTGATTGATGTAGGAGTGTCAATGACAAAATTTGTAACTTGCGTGCTGTTGCACTAATAGTGATGGGACAATAATAATCTATATTACAAGCAATACTAAAAGTAGAGTTAGAAAATGCATAATTCCAATAAGATCAATGTACTTAACTGTAATCTTGATTTAAAGAGGGTTAAAAATACTGATAAAATAGACATTTGAACTTACCTCAAGGGAAAAAATCCCTTTCCAATTCTAAATATGGCAGAATAAAAATCTGGATTGATGGCTTATCTCAAAAAATATATTAGGATAAAATGCCCATTTAAAATGTCATCAGATTAGCATCAGCTTCAACCATATATTAAATATATTTACATTACTAAGATGTTGTACAGATGTTTCTGATTTTGGTCATTTAACTTAACGTGCAAACTGATGGTTTTTTGGATCAGTTTGCAGCCCAAAGAAAATGAATGGGAAACAACCACATATTCACATACAGAGATGGATTGAAGTTTTTTGGGCCCTGAAACAAAAAAATCATTCTGAGGGCCCAGCATGCAGAACATGTGCTTTGCCAATTTTATGTAATCTTCACAAATGCAGAATTTTGCTAGGATATCTAGTGATTAGTTCTAAAGTTAGCTCTATATTAGGTTGTATTCTGTTAGACCTTTGGGGAACTGGAATATGTTCAATATTATGGCAAAGATTGGGTCTGTTGAAAAATCCTCTGGTACTCTGGTAGGCACAGTCAACCCTATATGTATGCCATAGTCAAGGGCTTTAAGGTAAATGTCTGAGAGATGACAATCTCACCTCTGCCAGAGGAACTTGTCATGGCGAATTCACTAACAGAGTTCAAAAAGGGTTTGGATGCATTTCCTGAGCGTAATAATATAACAAGTTATAGTGCCTAGGATTCTGGAGAGGGGTCATTGATCCAGGGATTTTTCCGATTGCCAGATTGGAGTCGGGAAGGAATTTTTCCCTAAAATGAGGACAATTGGCTTCTACCTCGTTGGTTTTTTTTGCCTTCCTCTGGATCAACACCTTAGCACAACAGGCTGAACTGGATGGACGTCTCGTCTTTTTTCGGCCTAACAAACTATGAAACTATGAAACCTCTAGGACCTAGGTCTAGGTCTAGGTAGATAAAAAACACTGCAAAATCACCTCTACATTTACTCTTCTCCTAGGTGCAGAGGTCAGCAGCCATCTTACAAGACAGGTTGAAAGTCAGGGAGCTAGGGTCCTGATTTATAAGACATTTAAAGCATTGCCACACAATAAACTTAATTTACCTACTTTAAAAGGTAAACATTTTTTAGCAACATCTGACCATACAAACGTATTACTACAATTCAACCAAGCTTGGTGGCCCGCTAGAAGATCTCCTTCTGTTTCTCACGTGCATTCATATGTACTATAGCAAACATTAACTTGACATTTAACACATTATAATGACTCAGCTACAATGTATTGCAGTGGACTAAATTGAATTATCAGAATGTGCCAGTTATGTTACGGATTACTACATCTGTACATTTGTCTAAGAGGACAAGTATAAAGGGGTTTCTATCACATCCTTCATATTCAATGATCTGGAAAATCTTTAAACCAAAATGTAATCCATATTTTGGTGTTACATTTGTAATGAACTACCAGTCACTACATAGTACGGTTGAACAAATGTATGTCCATTTAGTTCAACCAAAAGTGGGGAGACAATGTGGATAAAGTGGAGGGGTATGGGAAATCTAAATCTGGTTTCCCCTACTGATCCAGTTGAAGGTAGAAAATCCTTCTGGCATGGACCAACCTTCTCTATAAAGAAGTATTTCCTTCCTAATCCCATATGGCAGTCAGACAGGGTCATCAAAACAAGAATGCTATACATCCTTATAGATGTCATTATTATTTTATATGTTAAAATGTAAGCCTTTATTGTAGACTACATCTGTTCCTGCTGTGACTGTCTCGCGAGGCAGCTATTCCAATGGCAAGAAAGGCTATTCACTTCTGTAGATTGAAGCATTTTTAATGCTGATGGAGGAAATACCCCATTGTTGTCTGAGGAGGTAGTACATTTAACAGATTTTTGCATTTTTTTGGGGTGTGCACTTCATAATTTGAGACTCGTTAATCATGTCTTCCTTTAAAAATCTTTTCTCAAGACTGAATACATTTAATTTTTCTAACTTTTCCTCCTAACTAAGGTCCTCCATGCCTATTACCAGTTCAGTTGCTCATCTTTGTACTGTTTCCAACACCATGGCACCCTTTCTGTGAACCAGTGGCCAGAACTGAACTGTATAACCGCATTGACAGTATGCCTAAAAATTTTACTCTTGCAAGTTTTTGGAGGACAAAGCCAAATCAGATGCCTATTGCTTTAAATTACCAATATACTTTGCAGAATGCAAACCCTTAACTCAAATTATGGCTGGCAACCAAGTAATTTTATTTAGCAGAACTTCCAGATGACAGCGTGTATCTATCACATATCTACAACAGAAAGCGGTATATTAATGAAAGCAAAGAGCTATTAATCAGCATGAATGGGAAGGCTGCTTATCTCCAGAGTAAGTAATCACTGAAAAGACATTTTTCTAACTAATTTTTCTCCTAGTGCTTTATCATCAGGCTTCAAGGATTTGTGACACTTTAACTAGAACACTTAAGGTTTTATTTTAATCTCTGTCTCTTTAAGTTACTTTCATAGGTTTAACACTTTTCATCTATTTTTAAGGATGATTAATTTACTAGGTACTTCAGAAATTGTTTTTTGTTGACTAAGGACAGATAAAATACACAAAAATGCTATCTGTCAAGCCTTGGACAAGGCCAATCAAATAATCATTGAAAATCTCCTGTGCCAAGAACTGAGAAGATGAAACCCATTCTAGTAATCAAAGATTACAATTCTAAGAGAAGAAAGATAACAAAACTGCTGAGGCACAGTCAATGCTGTTATGTTATTCCAATACGGTCTTGTGATCAGACGCGAAGAAAGAAAACTTCAAAACTATATAATACTGGTTATGACTAGTGTTAAGCGAACAATAAAAAGTTCTAGTTCAATTAGAACTTTTGTGAGTTCGGTCCGAAGTTCTATTCGAACTCGAACTTCGAACCCCATTAAAGTTAATGGGAGAAGATGTTCTGGTTAATTTTTGAGGAGAAGCTGTAATTACCCTCCATAGCAGGAAACTGGATACATGGAACAACTTAGTGAAGAACATTTGGCTCCAAGAGTGATGGAAAAAATTGAGAGGCTAAAAAACTTCATTCCATTTAATGGCTAACTGAAAAGGTGAGAACAGCTTGCAAGCAGGGACGCAGCTATAGGATGTGCAGCGGTAACAGTTGCTATGGGGCCCTGCATCCTGAGGGGGCCCAAACGCCTCTTTGACACAGAGGAGATTTGGAGATGGTGTGTTATAAAATGGAACCAGCAAAACTGCAAAAACTAAACTTTTGGGCACTGAGTATGATTTAGCAATTCCAAGCACTCTGTATAATATATATCCATGTATATGAGAGTTAGGCGTTATGTGAGCCTGCAAATGTTGCCAAATAACAGTTTCTGGGTGTGGGAAAGATGCAGTCAGCAATACCAAACTCCCTAACTATTGATGTCTATGGAAAGGAAAATGCTATCTAACTAAGAAAAGTCTGTACAGTACAGAGAGTGAGCTGAAAATGGCGTTCACAAGGCAATACAGTGAAAAATATATAACATGGTCATGTGATTTTAGCAGCCAATGAGAGCCCTACACCTCAGAAATGACGTTTTGACACTTCTCTGTGCTCTGCACTGATTAGATGGCCACCAAAAGTATAGAAAGGTGATTGGATGGCCACCAAAAGTGGAGAAAGCCACTGAAAATGAAACTGATAATGTCGTGTTGAACTAGAACTTTACTTGAATGAACAGAAAAATGTTCGTTCAGTTCAAGTTCTAAAAATTCGAGAAGTTCTACTAGAACAGTTCGATCAACACTAGTTATGACAATTGCTAAGCGCTTAAAGGGGTACTCTTACTATGCTGTTTTACAGAACCTGCCATTCACAGCCGGTTTCAAATTCACACTTCCTGTTTAGGCTGTGGGTGGGTCTACAGCAGTGATTGGCATAACAGCTCTGCTATTCCTTTTGAGCCTCTTACAGGGACATTGCTAATAGAAGGGTGTACACAGTAAGGCAGAAGGCTACAGAACTCTGAAGGTTTGAAGTCACCACAGAAGGAAAGAGCTGCTTGGTGCAAAGAGAGCAGAAATAGATGGTCAGTAACCTAGAGAACTTGTGTACACAAAGAGGAGATAATTTCTTCTTTAACTTCTCTAGCACTTAAACAAAGCTAAAAAAGAACAGCAATGTTCTTTATTTACTTTTGCCTACATGTTTAAAGCTAATCAATATGGTTAGAAAATGCCTTTAACATTAAAAGTGCTGTCACTTGAACAGGTTTCTTATTTAATGGACTAAATATGGGCACCCTTAGTAAATTTTGAAATGGGGCCTCACTCACTCAATAACTGCTGTCTGCAGTGAGTTCATGGCTGATATTATGGACAATTTTGGTCTTTACTTTTCTCCTTGTGTCGTACCCTGTACTCAGTCTTCAATATTTCCAATTTCCATGGATATTGTTTTTTTTTTAATTAATTCCTTACCATAACTGCAGATCACTTCTTAGTAGACCTGTCACTATATACCTCACATAGAGATAATGACAGCAATTACATAAAGCATTTGACCCTCTATGTACCACACAGATGATTACCTAACGATGTATGTTTGAAACATGTAAGCATTGGTGTTACTGATTACATATTATATTACAGATTATTATAGTACTACTCAATTTCATCTGGATTCATCGATAAATTGTGGATTTTATAGAATTGCATTGCGCTGGATTGCTTTCTATTTTTGGAAGCTATGATACATCACTTTGAAATGGGATATGTGTATATTGCTTGATTATTTGATGGTTTTTTGGTAGTACCAAAGTTTACTTTTAAAACAAAAGTGATCCGGATCCAGCAGTAGCGTGAAAAAAAAGTGCTTATTTATTAATCCTTCCAGTGTTGACATGGTACAAAAGATAAAAACCGTACGAGATTTACAGGTGCAGATACATACTGGAGATGGACTTCCTTTCTGCTACAAGGTGAACATCTGGTGAGATACACTCCTTTTCCTATTTTGGATTTCTGTATGTGTGAGTACCAAAGTTTAACTTGATGGTGATGTGTTGGCTTTTTGTCTTTAGTGCTGAGCAATCCATTTGAGAAAAGGTGTGTTCGAGTCGAACTTTACGGATTTTTAGAACCGAGCTTTTTATGGTAATTTGAGTAAACTTTGCGTTCGACACATGCGTTCGCCGCACCATTTTTTTTACTTTCACTTTAAGCTGCTTCCTGTACTTTTGGCACCATTCAATCAGTGCAGACAATAGAGAAGTGTCCAGAAACATCACCAGTGAGGGTGTAGGGATCTCATTGGCTGCTGAAATCACATGACCCTGTTCTATGTATTACACTGTATTTCCTGTTGAACACCATTTCCAGTTCAAGTTCAGTATTGAACACACTGCTCTCTGTGTCTGCATGCTTGAATGCATGCAGACACCCCATTTCACAGCTATTTTATAAAGGAAAAGCTGCTAGTTAGATTAGTTTGGGGGGACAGTATATATAAGGCACCCAGTAGTTAGGTAGGTATACAAAGGCCCCCTGTAGTTAATTAGGTATATATAGGGGCCCCCAGTAGCTAGGAAGGTATATGTATGGCCTCCAGCAGTCAGGAAGGTATATATTGGGCCCCCCAATTTAAATAAATAAATAATAATAATACTCACCTTTCTACTGTTCTCCTACAGGACTTATCTTTGAATCTGGACTTCTGATGTCTACTAAGAGATAGGCTTAGAGCCTAGTACAGACAGTGGAGTGATGATGTCATTACATTGCGCCATTGCCTCCATCGCCACCCCCTCTGTGCTCTGTGCTGATTGGCTGGCCACCAAAATTACAGGAAGCGACGAAAATGGTGCGATTTGAATCCGCAATGACGATTATTGATAAATTTTTAAGGGAAAAAATCTCATCATCTAGAAACCACGATTAACGTGATAATCTGGCCGATTTCAACTTTTCTTGATTTCATCACTCAACACTAGTCATTATATCGCACCATTGCCTCCAGTGGCTGAATGGCTGGGATGAATGTATTCCGGCCATTCAGCCTCAGACACAGCCTTCTCTATGCAGACGGTGGCGATTGCTACATTACTGGGTCTTTGAGACCCAGGGATGTAGCTAAGTGGCAAGGGGGGGCCTGAGGGCTCAGGGGCCCAATTTCAAGTGAGACAGCTGTGACCCCCATAGCTATGCCACTGCCTGTCTGGCTCCTGTTATTCCTCTGTCGACGTCATCCACTGTCTACATGACAATCTGATAAACTATGGACACCTAGGCCTTGCCATGAATCTGTCTTCCTGTATTTGACGTACAAATTGGCCTAGTTAGAGGAGTTGTCTCATAGTTAGGACTATAGATTCAGTTGTGAGTGGTGGGGGTTATTTTATTATTATTGGTTCTTAATTAATTATGTTTTTGTTGTTTGTTTTTTTGCACTAGAATTTTCTGTGTAACTGTAGCTTTCACTTAATCACAATATTGGACCTAGTTCCAGCTCTGCTTGACTTAGTTAGATCCAGTAACTCTTTATCATAACAACTGTCTTGACAATCACGTGAGAACTGGGAGGAATAGAGGAAGCAGTCTCATATCACTGCTCACTGTAGGGAGTATCTCTTTCCTCTCCTGGGTCCTTCTTGTAGCCGCTATTCTGGAGCATCATGTTTTTAAGTCAGATGATCGTTAAAGGGTTAACACATTAAACCTGATATTTAACAATTTTCTGTAAACCAGTGCTTCTTCTAAGTATTTAAGTAGAGTTTGTAGTAAAATATAATGACCAGCTGTGTAATCCCGGTACTTGGTAGCCAGCTGTCCTTTACTCTGAGCCAAATTTGACAATAATTACCAAACAGCTTGGGTATGTTATTCCTTTTTATCCACTCAAAAGAGACAGATTTGAGCTGAATAAAAATGAAAATAGTGACTTTTGACACAAAACATCTGTTTTGATAAGAGCTTACACAAAGTCTGATTGGATTTGTGTATAGCAGTTTCTCAAATCATCCACATAACAAAAATTGCAATTTAGGCCTCATGCACATTATATGAGGGTATATGGTAGTCACCAGGGTGCACTACAATTCCATATCATGAATCATTAAATATTGTAAATGTCACTATGTCAGAGATGTAAATTAAAGGGGTTTTGCCGCTTGACAGAGTCCCCTGTGGAGACAGGCTTGTAGTTCTTTATGAGCTGGCCTCAGAGAATGGGGAAACAGCTGGGTATGCAAGGTTATCCCCTATTTTTGTTTATGGGAGTTCCAAATATAAACTAGTTACTGAGTCAAAATGATATATCAACTTACTCCACTAAATTTTCTAATCACTGAAAATAGAAAGGATTTAAAGTTCTCAATTTTATTTCAACTTTGTTAAAACTTCAAAAAAGCCTCAACAAAATACTCAATGAGCACCATGATACAAAAATGAGACAAAACAAATAATACATATATGACAAATTCTAAGTGCCACATGCATGAACCTGTTTAGGTTTAAAACTCACTCTTTTGCCCATAGGTTACTATGGGCAAAAAAGTGAGTTATAGACCTAAACAGGTTCATACATGTGGCACTATTATTGTATGATGAGGTCAAACAAACAGATATATGTATAGCAATAATTATTAGAGAGGTGAACAAAAATTTCCTTCTCACGTTTACCGTCCCTTGCTGCTGCAGAAGGAAAAAGCACATTTCTAGATGGCATCCAGATAAAATGGACCACAAATCCATCCAGTATCCTATTTAGGCACCTACACAGAACAGGCAGGTAGGGTACAAAAACATATGTCTATTATTCCCTCCAAAAAAACCCTACCTGTGCAGCAGGGGTACCGCCCTGAATAAGGGCGCCCCTACCCTCGACGGCTGACCCTATTTGCCCCTACACTAGTCTAAAAACCCGACATATTTCCCTGTGTAAGCAAACGGGGAACAAGGAAAATTATCTTTATCCTCAGAGGCTATGTCATTGGGGTAGATTAGGTGATGTCTTTACACTCCGACCCATTTCACTATTTATCATTGGTATATATTTTTCATCATGAAAAACTTATACCCCTGATGAACCGTTTGTTTACACAGGGAATGGCATCGGGTTTTGAGAAGGGAATGGAGAGAACTGTGCATGGCTAGCCCTCTCCCTGTTTTCTGAGTCTGGCTCATAGTGAACTACAAGCAGGCCTCCACAGGGGACTTGTCAATTGGCAAAACCACTTTAAAGCTTCTGAGTCCCAATGCAAAGTCCCATATCTACTACTATTCCATAATACTGGTGTCTTCGAATATGGGAGATGGACCTCTAAGTTACTAAATTCTCGCTGTAATTGCACTGTATGTTCTCACTGTAAGATTTCATGTTCCCCCATTAACCAATGCTTCTGTCATATAACGTTTCATGTTTTTTTTTTATTTTATTTTTTATTATAGTTTTCTAAAGAATCTTTGTGGAATGTACTTTTATATAAAATTATAGGCATTCTGTGGTACAGTTTGAGTGTCGCCCCACACTTGTAATATTAGACACATATACGAATGTGTTCGGCAAAACTATTATTAGTATTACAGCTCGGACAGGCAGATGTATTTCAATGTGGTCTGTCTGAGGAGTGGAAGTGGAGCTAGATTTGCTGTTAGTGGAAAAAATGTCCCTTATTTCTCAACTTACACCAGTACAATAATAACAAGTAATTTCTAATAATTTTCAAACTATATAAAATTAAATTATTTAAATGTAATAAAAATGTTCTATAAAATCAATATAACAATATATAATATCCCAAAAATATAAAAATATCTCCTATAAAGTGTATTTAAAATTAATAGAATCTAAAACTAGTTTTACATTAAATAACCCACTGTTGATGATGTTCAGATTTTACAATTTTGAATTTTTACTACATTAAATTTGAAATGTATTTTTGTTGCTCTCACCCTTTATTCTACATACAGCAAGAACCAGCACAGCACAGGTATTGCTGGGACCTGAGGTCCTCCAAGCAAGATTAGTACCATAGATTCTATTCACTGACATGCTCTTCTCATGACTTTTCTTTTATTTCCAGCCTATCTATAGCCTTTATACATGTTTGGTGTATAACTAATGCGCCTAAGCTTTGTAATGCGCCTAAAACATAGGTGAACTTTTCACCCCATTTATAATCACACAAAAAAGACTTTCATACATTCAGGCACATTATACACTGAAAACAAGACTCGACAATCCATTTTGAAGCGCCTTCTTTCATACATGTCTCCCTATGAGTCTATACTGGCAATGCAGTCAAGTCCTATTTACTTGATTGAGGATGGGCTGCAATGCTGGTCACAGACAAGAGTGTAACTGTTTCTGTAAAAGTAGCAGACTCCTTTTTAAACATGTATTAGAAGAGCACAGCTCTACATCTGCCATCATTTACCATAAGTGCTATGTGATCCGTAATCCTTACTTGCAGTCCTTTGTCAAAAGCAATCCTAGTGGTCAAGCATGGTACTGTAAATCAATCTATAAGTATTTTTATCATTTCAATTTGAAAAGTTTCCCATAATATATTATGTTATCATAATGTTACACTCACAATATATTAAATGAGAGTTTTAATCAAGATACAAATCTAGAACACATCAGTACAGTATTTGCTATCTGTGGAAAAGTATGAAGCTCACCAGGGTGAATTTATATTTTTCCTTTTCATTCAATGTATTTCACAACAATCCTGAATTTGCTACAGGGTCTGAAGAAATTCCCCAAACAGTATGTGAAAACACCATTAAAGTACTGGAGATCATGTTAAATTTCTGATAATGAAGGCAGAATAAATACCCATATGGCCAGGGAACTCCAATGGACTAATAACTCTTGAAAAGGAATTATTATAATTGCACTGGAGAGTATAATTTCCCTAACTGTAAAACTATGTATCCCAATTTGTAAAACCTACATAGACATTTACAGATCTATAGGGACAAGTATGTGGAGCAGTGAGAAATGCTGGAAGGCATCTTTGTTTGGTCTGCTCATTGCTAAAATGTTATGTGAGTGTTATGTATGCTGCTTATGTCCTATAAAAAGGGAACCCATGCCAAATACCAGACAAATAAAGCTACACTAGTCCTCTATTGCTGCAAAGAAATTTACTTTGAAAAGTTTCTGTAAGCAGAAATCAGGTTGGGAAACAGCAAAATTCATAAAATACCTTAGAAGGCATGTCATCAATTCCCTTTCTTCAGCTTTCACTACTTTAATTAGCTGAAAGTACCAATCTCTAGTGGATAGAGAACAAAAGATAGGCCATGTTTGGCAAATTCCTCTTTGACTCAGCTAGGAAAATATCAAAGTTGTATAAATATGCAAAAGTAAAGTTCATCAGAAAAAAAACAATATACAAAGAACATAATGGAGTATAACAATGAAACAAAAGAGATACAAAAACATTTATAATAAACATTTAAAGAAATTTTCAACAAATTACTGTGAATAAAGTCCCTACAGGGGTACTCTGTTTTTAGTAATTACAGGGTTAGCCAGCCTTATAAAATTGAAGGCATATCCTCTAAACATCGAGGATCCCTGCAGATCAGCTGAATGAAAGCAAAATTTTTTTAAAAAAATTTCCCCCAAAAAAACCCCAATTTAAAAAAAGGTTTTTCCAAAATTTTATTTTTCCTTTTCAAAAAGGGGGGCCCCCCTTTTTTTTTTTTTTCCCCCCCCCAAAAACCCCAAAATTTTTTTTTTTTAAAAAATTTTTTTTCCCCGGAAAAAATTAAGGGGCCCCCGGGGAAAAAAAAGGGGTTTTTTTTGGGGGAAAAAATTTTTTAAAATTTTTCCCCCAAAAAACCCCCGGGGGAAAAATTAAAAAATTTGGGAAGGGGGAAATTTGGGGTTTTTTGGGGTTTTTTAAATTTTTTGGGGTTTTTTTTTTTTTTTTTTTTTTTTCCCCCCCTTTTTTCCCAAAAAAAACCCCCAAAAAAAAAATTTTTTTTTTTTAAAAAAAAAAAGGGGGGGGGGGGCCCCCCCCAAAAAAGGGCCCCAATTTTTTTCCCCCCGGTTTAAACAAAAAAAAAATTTTTTTTTTTTTTAAAAAATTTGGGGGGGTTTTTTTTTTCCCTGGGAAAAAAAAAAATTTTTTTTTTTTAAAAAAAAAAAACCCCCCCCCCAAAAAAAAGTACCCCCCCCCAAAAAAAAAAAAAACCCAAAAAAAAAATTTCCTAAAAAGGGGGGGCCCCCCCCGGGGGGTTTCTGTTTTTTTTTTTGGGTTACCCCTTTAAAATTTTTTGGGAAAAAAAGGGGGGGTTTGGGGGGGGAAAAAAGGGTTTTTTGGGGGGAAATTTTTGGGGGGGGAAAAAAAAAAATTTTTTAATTTTTTTTTTAAGGTTTTTTTAAAAAAAAAGGGGAACCCGGGGGGGGTTTTTTTTTCCCCGGGGGGGGCCCCCCCCCGGGCCGCCCCCCGGGGCCCGGGGCCCGGCCGGGGGGGGCCCCCCGTGGCCCTTTTGTGGGGGGGCCCCCTTACCCCCCCCCCCTTTCCCCGGGGCGCCCCCCCCCCCCGGGGGGGCGGGGGGCCCCAAAAAACCCCCCTTTTTTTTTGGGGGGCCCGGGCCGGAAAACCCCCAAATCGCTGCCAGTCCCGTTGGTGTGTTTTTGGAGCGTTTAGAGTGTGTTTAGTTCAGTCTTGATTTCCCGTGTAAAAGTCCGCCTTTCTTAGTTTTTCCCGACCTTTGGCCTGTTTTGCCCCCACCCGGCCCCCCGGGCCCTTTACCGTCTGCCTGCCTCTGAAAACGAAAACCTTTTGCCGCCTTTCCCTGACCCCTTTGCCTGCCTTTTCACGAAACCCCTGCCGCCTGCCCGGACCCTTTGCCCGTCCCCGTTTCGCCCCCGGATTTCGATTCTGTACCCCGCAGTACCCCCGGCCCCCATCGCAGAAGTCACGTAAGGGGTTTTAAAGGGCCCTTTTTTGGTTTTGCCCCACGCCGCAGCAAGACATCCCGTTTGCGGCGGGGGTTGGTGAAAACCCGGGGGGTACTTAGACTCCGTTCCCTGGGTGGCTAGTTAAACATTTGCCCTTTCGTTGGCCAGCGGATCCCCTCCTCCCTTTTCAAAATTTCCCTAGGGAAAGGTAAACTAACAAGTATTTAGCAAAATAAAAAAAATTAAAACAATAAAAAACCCAAAAAACTTTTTTTTGTGATGGTCCAAAATTTTTTTAAAAACATAGGGGAATTTTTTTTGCTTTCGTTTACACGCAAAGACCAAAAACCCATTTTGGGTTTGCCCACCGGTATTTGGTCTTTTTTTTGTCACACAGAAGGGGGGGCTTTTGCCCGTTGTTTTTGGATTTTTAAAGTCCTCCCCCATTCAACCCCCAAAAACCGGGGGTAGAAATGAACCCTTTTTAGAACCCCGGGAGGTTTTAGAAAAAAATCAGCGGGAAAAAACCATTGCAGTTTGGGGTGTGAACGGGCCCTTTTTATTTAAGTCTTTTCGGGGGAGCATTGCTTGCCGGTTTTTAAGAAAGTTGTAAAAAAACAAACCATCTGAAAAACGGGACAAAAAACCTGTGCCCTGGGGACATTTTACCTTAATGTGTTACTAAACCTGTGTCTTTTTTCAAAATGCTGCCTAAAATAGTTGATTGTGTTTAAAATCTACCATGGATAGAAAAAAATTTGGATTATTTTTTTAACATTTTTTTTCTTTTATAAAGGGGTTTTTAATTTCTTTTTATTTAAAAATAGTGCTCCAAAAAAATTTCTTATCTGTACAAATTTTCCTTTTATTTAAATAAAGGGGATTTTTTAAAAGATAGAGAAAAAATTAAATTGGGGTTTCATTATGAATAACCTTCAAATTGGGGGGAAATCAATAAATAAATAATAAATTTTTTAAAAAAAACACGTAAAATTCAAAATGAAAAATTTTTGCTGGAATTCTGCAGCATAGGAAATTTTACCCACTTCAATTTTTGTAAGTAATTTAAAAAAAAAGGTTTTCCAAGGGATATCAACATGTTTCCCAACCCCGGAACCCTGTAAAGAAGACCCCCATTTTGTGATATGGATACTTTCTGTGAGGGCCCCTTTTTTAGTGTTTCCTTTTTCAAAAGCAGTATTAAAAGTTTTTAATTTATTAAAAATGGGCTTTAAATTTAATTTCCCCCCTTAGGGTGCTTTTCACATGCGGTGCGTTTTTTGGGGCATTTTTTTATGCGTTTTGAAAAGCCCTTTTTTTGTTCAGAAATTTTTAAAAGCATTAAATTTCAGTCTTTTTTTTGGAAAAACCCAAATTAAAAAATCTGAAAAATTGGGATCAAAAAAAGCCCCCAAAAATAAAGAGCCTTAGAGGACCCAAAACTTAAAAAAATTAAAACCAAAGAAGGAC
>JAODAL010021234.1:0-67552 GCA_025379985.1 Phyllomedusa bahiana | reverse complement strand
CCAATAACCCATTCCAGAGCCATGGGCAACAATAGGCAGTCAGGCCTCTTTTTGCAGCTATAACAACCTCCATGTTTCTGGGAAGGCTTTCTCAAAGACTTTAGAGTATAGGGAGATGTATGCACCTTCAGCTAAAAGAGCATTTGTTGGGTTAAGCGCTGATATTTAATGAGAAGGTCTCCCTTGTAATTAGTGATCTAATTAATAACAAAGGTGTTTGATGGATGAGTTCATGGGTCTGTTCAAGCCATTCAAGTTCTCTCACACTAAACTCGTCCAACCATGTCTTTTTAGACCTCGAGGATAAATTAGTTTCAGGCGCCACATATGTCATGGCTTGGAGACCCTGATTTGTGAGTTTGTTTGGTCTACATCTTCACGGCTGAGCTATAGCTCCCCCTAGATACTTCTGCTTCACAATAGTGAAAATTAAATTTGATCATGTCTTGCTAGAAAAAGTCCCTCCCTACATGACCATAAGGCAACAGACTTTTGTAAAGCATGTACTTTACTACCTTATTTAAGTTAGATAATGTGATAGTGGTTGTGACTACTAAAAAAATACGCTGCTTGATAGTGATTGTTTAAACTTGAAAGAAGCCATGCAAGGCCAAAACATCACATGCATTTTAATTTGGCCAAATAGACTAAAGAGATGGAATTTGTTTGGCTTTAGCCAACAACTAAGTATTATCAGCCATCTATGGAAATCCTATAAGATTTGAATGGAGTGGCAGTGTGTATGCTTGAATGCAACTCCATTTAAATGGAAGAACATAGCACCCCAAATACCGTGATCATTGGGAATCTCAGAAGGCCACCACCAGGCAGACACTTACCATGTGGAAAGATGATATGTTTTGATTATGGGAAACCTCTTTTATAGAACTTCATTTGGAGAAACACTTTCATTAAACATCAGAGGCATAACTGTACTGAGTTGGACAGTGCCAGACTCTGAAGGGACCCTTAGTGAAACAGTCATGTCAGGAGATCAAGTTACCTTGACATAGTAGGTAGGCATATACATTTTGATCAAAGGGTGCACTAAAAACCTCTATTTTAAATATGTGAAAAGGATAGCAGTGATGCAGTTTAAATGTTTCACAAATTAAGTCTCTGTATGGGCTTTAATGTCACCTGTTGCAGTTGTATTTTTGTATTTGAGGAGGTACTCTTTGCATTACAGCCAGGGCAGTTGGCACCAGTTTTATCTGTTTTTTTGTTTGTTTGTTTTTGTTTTTGTATAGGAAGCAGACATATCCTCCTTTGACAAAAGAAAAAAAAATTGAAGATTATGTACTAATACCTGGTAACGTGATTTGTTGCAGAAAATTTACAGTAAGATAAATAGAATTAACAACTGATACTTTGTATGTATTTTAGAATAATATATATTTTAATAAATAACAAACATTCTATATATTTTTGGAGCAGTGTCTATTAGTGAACACAAAGGAAAACACAGCTCTAAACCTTTAAACTACCCCAGTCATAACATCTGAACTGCTATGCCAAGGATCCCTACAACTTATTTAAAACATTTACTATTGTCCATTGAAAGAGCGAGAGTTGCAGAGTTCCCAGGTAATTAATACAAACAGCATTGTTTGCTGGTATTTGTCTTTTTCAACTTTGTGAATATATGGATGTTGTCACACATATAACAGTTTATTATTTCCTGCAGGTCTAGAATAAAACAACAGTTCCCAATGTAAACAGCTCAGCACTTAAGACTGAATGTAATCTCAGGGCTATTAAATATGATGCCTAACAGAAACAGTAGCTGTCTCAGGACTGACCCATTGCTAGTCGTGGAAATTTTTGATTACGTCTAAGATGCTCTGGTCTTTGTAAATGTTTCCTGTAAATATTTCTTTTCAAATTTACACCTTCAAGATAAAAAGGAATAATTAATTGATAAACCTGTTTAGGTCAACTTCTTTAATAGGCCCATTTTGTGCATTTCATGTTAAATTGGTAGAATGTGGCAGTTTGGTCCTAAAAAGCAGAAAAGCTGAGCACCAAGTCGAAACTGACTCTAGAATTCAATGGGCGCTATACAAGCTAGGCTAACAGTAGAACATTTATTTCTATGCTAAAATTTATAGCAATTACAATGTATAATTGGGTACTTTATACGTTACATGTACATGAATTACTAGGCATCAAAGGCCACATGTATGAAAACTGTCTAGGTCTAAGACTTCCTTTGTTGCCCATAGTATCCAATCAGAGCTCCCCTTTTTCATTTCATATAATTCGCTGAAAAAATGAAAGGGGAGCTGTGATTGGTTGCTATGGGCATAAAGAAAGTCTTACACCTAGACAGTCTTCATACATGTCTCCCTATGTAACCTGACCTGCAGTCATTGGCAATAGAAAGGGTCTGATAAGAGACCAACAGAATAACTATATAGTGCAGTACATAGTACAAGTAATGAAGCAGTCATATGTTCACCTAGACAGTTTTCATACAGTTCACCCTTAATCTACAATTACAGAGGCAAATTTTATTCATTTAGACATGTTTTTTTTTACAATTGATTGGCTGTTTAATAATTGCCAAATTAATAATTTTGGAGTACATATTAGTCCTTTTCTACTTATTCCTTCAATAAAATAAAAATAAATTCCTAATAATTGTATCTATGGTATTATCAATTCTTACAATATTATGACAATTTTATTTAGTAAATGGTATAAAGACCTGGGGGACATTTTTTTAGCATATCTAAGAGAGACATTTATAAATGTGCTTATGCCATTCTTTGGCATATCTTACACCATAAGAATTATGTTGCCCTGTGCTATAGATGCATGAACAGTTGTAAGCCCAAACTTGCTGCATTTGGCACTAGACATGAAAATTTTGAATGTGTCAAGAATGCACCAAAGTTTGGTGCAAAACTGCCTTGCAAATTTTGGCACATAACACTCTATGTGCCAAAATGTTTGGCGCATAACACTTTCATCCATACTGTTGTATTATACACTCCTCTATATTCAGAACTGGTATGTCAATGCCAAGTTTCATACATGTCGCCCCTGGTTCTGCCAAACAGGGTAAGTAATTAAAGGGGTTGTGTGAGATTTGAATACCGTAGCTTTTCTCCCAGAAAAAATGCCACTCTGGTTTGGACGATACATTGATTATCTCTTGTTTGTCTGGGGTTGTGGTATATCATCCATACCAACCTTCACTGAGTACCTTAATGACAATTCCTTTAATCTCTGTTTTGCTTACAATAAAACAAATATATCTGTTTTGGATATATCTCTGAGTGCTGGGAAAGATAGGGTTTTTACTTCCCTATATAGAAAGCCCAGCTCTGACAATACTATCCACCATAGGCATATTGTGGCAGCCATCCCTACGGGTGAGTATTGTAGAGAAAGGCGGGCATGTTCCACAGATAAGGATTTTGGCAAAAACATTTTAAATATTGATAGCATATTAAAACAATGTAATTATCCTAAATGGACTTTCAATAAAGCTAGAAATATAATGCAAGGTAAAACACAAGATGCTCTATTGTCAGGTGAATCTATGCGAGCTAAGATGGAAAGAGAAACAGTAATATTTTCCACCCACTTTGGCAGGAATTTCCAAAAAATAAAAATATCCTGTACAAATATGTGCCAATATTAGGACAAGACACTTATGAAAATCATAGAGGGTAAAGTCAGGTGTATAGCCAAGAGGAAAACAACTTTGGGCAACATGCTCTCTCCACGTAAGCACAGAAAGTCAGGTTGTCATAGAAGGGCTTCTTCATATGCGATAGAACCAGATGTAATATTTGCAAATACACACAGAAAAATGCTTTGTTTTGAAAATAAAAATAGCAGCAAAAATTATCAGATAAAACATTTCATGAACTGCGACACTAGTTAAGTAGTGTATGTCATAATTTGCAAGCAATGTGAAAAACGTTGTACAATAAGAAAATGAAAAACTAAGATTGGCAAACATTTGAACGGAATAAGTAAAACATTACTACAAACTGCCCGTGCCATAAAACACTCAGTGGGAGCCGATAATAGTGATACCAGTAATTTCTGTTACTTAGGTTTGGAGAAAGTACAGCGTCCACCTAGGGGTGGTGACTGGAGGTATGTTTTACAGTGGAGAGAGGCTAACTGGATATCGGAGATGAATACTCGTGTCCCGAAGGGATTATACCATAGAAATAATTAGATTTTTTTTATTAAATGCAATATCAATCCTATTAATATCTAAGGATAATTTGCCACCATAGTAGAAAAATATACGGCGTATCTACCGCATATTGTGGTTCACAAACATGCTCAATATTATATGGGTCAGAGGGTTATTTTGTTAACCCCTCCTATGCCAACTGGATAAGGGAGACTAATACATGTATCTTAATGGGATTAAACTATAGAAGCTTTTACCGTATATACTCGAGTATAAGCCGACCCGAGTATAAGCCAAGGCACCTACTTTTGCCACAAAAACCGGGAAAGCGTATTGACTCGAGTATAAGCCTAGGGTGGAAAACGCAGCGGCTACTGGTGAATTTTAAAAATAAAAATAGATACCAATAAAATGACATAGGTTGTTTAATGTCCCCCATAGGTAGATATAGGCAGGTATAGGCAGTTTAATGTCCCCCATAGGCAGTTTAATGTCCCCCATAGGCAGATATAGGCTGGTATAGGCAGTTTAATGTCCCCCATATGCAGATATAGGCAGGTATAGGTCATCATAGGCAGGGTATAGGCAGGTATAGGTCCCCCTAGGCAAGCTATTGGCAGGTATAGGCAGGTATAGGTCCCCTAGGCAAGCTATAGGCAGGTATAGGTCCCCCAGGCAGGCTATAGGCAGGTATAGGTAGGGTTTTAAAACAAAAAAACAACCACTTACCTCGATCCCCACTGCACCATCTCCCGGGCGCGCTCCTCGGTCTTCTCGGCACAGGCGGGTGATGTCATCAGGCCGCGCACGCAGAGTGATGACACATACTGCCTGTGCCGGAAACTCCGGACAGCCGCAAGTCTGCGGCCGAGCGGAGTCCACTATGGAGAAGGGAGCGCTCGCTCTCTGCACCGCAGTGGTATCTCTTCTCCTGCATGCGCTCCGGAGGAGTCGCATACAGGTGAGAAGATCGCTGACAGCGCCTGGGCCACCGCAGCACCCGGACGCTGTCAGGTACTCAGCCTTCAGTTATATGCGCTCCCTGAGAAGTTGCATATAACTGAAGCGTCCCTGTCGGCGCACGGGCCATCGCAGCGCCCGAGCGCAGTGACTCGAGTATAAGCCAAGAAGGGATTTTTCAGCACATTTTTTGTGCTGAAAAACTCGGCTTATACTCGAGTATATATGGTAAATATATATGTTTTCTTTAAAAATACCATTTGTCTCATATTTTGTTAATATTTAGGTATAACATGCTAGTATAGTAATATATTTTGTGTGGTTTACAAAAATGTTATTTAGAAAAAAGGGTTCAGATGTTTAACAGTTAATTACACATACGCCTTACCTTTGTTCTGATTGGTTCATGATGCTGATTTTAGTACGTTTGATACAGGTGCCTGCATGCTGTGATCTAGAGTCCATATTGGACTTGAAATGCGTAAGCGTAGTACCAGCCATGTATGCTAGCCAAATTGTATGCATTTTTAAATGTTTTTTAAAGAAAGTAAAGATTTTTAAGAATATTCCGGATTATTCACATCAGGTCTAAAACTCACTTTGTTGCTCATAGCAACCAATCAGAGTGCCCCTTTCATTTCATATAGTGCTCTGGACAAATGAAAGGGGCACTCTGATTGATTGTTACGGGCAACAAAGTGAGTTTTAGACCTAGACAGTTTTCATACATGTGGCCCATAATGAAAAAAGGAGATGCTATTTCTGAAAAAATCAGCCATTTTTGTTTTCAAACAAATATGGTGCATGGAGTTAATATGTACTTGTGTGAGGTTTCCTCCCAGATTTGTAACTAAAGTATGTGTAAGTTTGGGAAATTAAATTGTGAGCCCCACTGGGTACAGTGACATGTGAATGGTGATTATATCTGGACAGAGGTTTGGAATATTCTGGGACTATGTGGGGGAAAGAAAAGAATCAGAAAATAAAGGAAAAAAAGAACAGCATTAAATAAATTGTCTTGACATTTGATCGGCCAAGCCTAGTTTACAATTATTAAATTGTATCATTATATAATTACATTGTAATTGGTTTTCTTTTAAAATACAACTTGTTTATGACTAATGTGTCATTCCTAAAGGGGTTTTCCCATTTCATTGATTAGTTTTAAACATGTAAGCAAAGGTAATTAAAGATTATTACCAAAGATATTGCTGTTTTGATTTTGTTTCTCTTCATAACAAGGGTAGTTCTTATGTCCTGCTTGTGTACACAAGCTTCTCTAGCTATCAACTTACTGTCGCTGCTCAAGTAAAGCCCTGGCTGGCATGGTGAATCACTTCCAGCTGTGTCTTATCAGCAGCACAGGAGCTTGTTTGTGTTTCTTACTGACAAATTTTAACCCTTTAGAGTTATGCAGCCTTCTGCCCTGTTGTTTAAACCCTTTCATTACCAATGTCTCTCAAACTGGCTTGTAGCAACAACCTGAAGAATTATCTTTTACATGTTAGACCAGGTGGACATTCACATCAAAGAAACCATTAGGAGCTTTTGTTGCAGTTTCAATTAAAAATTACTGAAAAAAGTAGCACAGCATTATGCGCTCATGTTTTTGTTAAAATGACTAGTGCCTTGATGGAAACCCGACAGGTCCCATTAAGGACAATGGCACCAGTCAGGCAAAGTTGGTCTCCACTACGTAACACTGCTGTTACTTTTGTTTTTTCTGTTCTTATGATGTACAAAAAAAAAATAAATAAATAACAATGCAATATAAAGATAAACAAAAAATGCTGACTTATTCTGTTGGTTATATGCACAGTGCACTAAAAATATAATTGCCCTCATACAATCCCCTCAATTAAAAAGTTAAAAACGCAGTTTGGCTGCTATAAGTGCTGAAAATGTAGCTGGTTATTGAGGTATTTCAAGGGGTTAAACAGTCGGAAATGGAGGATCATTCAATTAATAACATTTTTTCATCATCCTGCATGTTCTTCCTTTTATTTTTTTAATAGTAAACACATACATAGGATGTCATTTATAAAACTGTTACTGCTGCGTGACCTTTTAAATGGAAAAATAGGCACAAAAATGTTCCGTCAGTGAGATGTTTTCACAGAATATCACATGATGTTTGAGGAATATGAGACCCATTATAACTGCTATTTTTTGTGAACATTTCTAAAAAAAAAAGTTTTCTACAGTTTAAATTGTGGTTCATATAATATAAAACACAAGTACTTGCTGCTTGGGAATTTGTTGCTGCTGTTGGAAATTAAATTTCTTGCATTTTTGTGATTTTTATTGTGACGTTAATTTTTTAAACTTCACTTACAACAATTCATAGTAACACTGTTTATACATGAGAACCATAATGTCCTCATCCGGTTGTTTGAAAATCCGTATGATATCATAATAAAACCTATTCTACAATGTGCCCTTATAGTTTGAAGATTAAAGTCTGCAAAACAAATCCCAAATCCTGCTTAAAAGAAAAAACATCAATGAAAGAGTCTTAACATGGTGCTGAATATTACATTACATGCTCTTCAAGTCACCTGTGATCAAGGCTTAGGCAACACATTCTCCCTGAGGAAAACACCTGAAAAAGGACGCAGCCAAAGGTCCTGGAACTTTGTCACATAAACAGTGCGATCTGCTTACAGACAATATACACGCACACACAGCTACTGCATATCATTACTCTGGATAGATAGAACAGGCATAAGGCGGCGCTTAAATGTTTGGCGTTTAAGATGCAGCTTGTTTTACATCCATTCATGGGTTTGGATTCAAAAACTGCATCTAGAAAGCTGAACATTTGAAAGCAGCCTAAAACTTTCATATGAATGTTCAATTTCTTAATCATAAGCCAAAGTGGACACAATAATTTATAAGCTAAGCAGATCGTGTATATAGGCAAAAAGGTCTTTGTTAGTTAGCAGCACATCTCCCATGTGAGCAAGGGATGTGTACCCAACATAGTAAAATGTGGGGGACAAATGATTGTATAATTTATCTTTGTTTACCATACAAAAAGCATTGTCTGCATGAGCTCTGGTATTCTTAGCTGAGCCTGTTACAGTGACATGAGTGCAAGAAGTTTGTAAACTGTAGTGCATAAGGCTACAGAACTCTAAGGCCATGTTCACACGGCTTATTCTGGGACGTAATTCAGTCCGTAATTACGCGCCGAAGTGCGCCAATTACGGGCTGAATCCGTCCCAGTAACTACGGTAATGCACAGTTCTCATAGAGAACTATGCATTTACGTCTCCTCTCAGCTCGGCGAATACGCGAGGGGGAGATAATTGACATGTCACTTTCTTGCGGCGTATACGCACCGCTAGCAATGACTGTCTATGGGCCGGCGAAGTAGCCGGACCCCATGCTCGCTCTCCGCACCGCACCCGCCCCCGGCCACACGGCGTAATTGCGGGGCGGAATTACGCCCCGCAGTTAAGCCGTGTGAACATAGCCTTAAAGGTTAAAGCTTGTCAGTAACATAGATAACCAAGCTCCTGTGCTGGAAATAACACTCAACAAAGAGTTAGTCACCAGGGCAGTTGGAGCATTGAGAGCTGAGAGAGGTGGTAAGTAACCTAGGGGAGCTTGTGCAAATAAGTAGGAGATACAATCTCCTCTATCTTCTACAGCAGTGATTGACATATCAGCTCTGGTTATTCTTAGCTGAGCACTGTTACAGTGACATGAGTGCAGGAGTTTGTAAACTGTAGTGCAGAAGGTTTACAAGCTTGTGTAAACAAGCAGGAGATAGAATGTCCTCTATTTCCTAAACAAAGCAAATCAGAACAGCAATGCATTTGTAATATAATTTATTTACCTTTGCCTACAATGTTTAAACATAATCATTGTGGTGCGAAAAACCACTGTAGCGCCGCTACTGATCTCCTACGACAGCCGATGCTGAATGACAGTATCAGGTTGTCTGGTGACGTCACGATGCCACAATGCATTGTGGGCAGCTGACTGACAGTTGCCATGGAGACAGACCAGCTATATGTGGTGCTGATCTCCTATTGTATGAACGCGATTTGACAATTGTTTATACAATTCTCCATGAGGAAAAGTGAAATAAGTGTGTAAAAGTAAAAAAAAAGTGTAAAAAAGTAAACACACAAACACAAAAAATAAAATAAAACACGTACACGCCCTTTTCCCTTTACAAACGCCAATCGCCCCAAAAAAGATAAAAAAAAAAAAAAAGTACCCATATATGGTATTGCCACATGCGTAAAAACCCACCCTATAAATCTGTCATGTTAATTAACCCATACGGTGAACGCCGTAAAAAAATTACGGAATTACGCCCCGCAGTTAAGCCGTGTGAACATAGCCTTAAAGGTTAAAGCTTGTCAGTAACATAGATAACCAAGCTCCTGTGCTGGAAATAACACTCAACAAAGAGTTAGTCACCAGGGCAGTTGGAGCATTGAGAGCTGAGAGAGGTGGTAAGTAACCTAGGGAAGCTTGTGCAAACAAGTAGGAGATACAATCTCCTCTATCTTCTACAGCAGTGATTGACATATCAGCTCTGGTATTCTTAGCTGAGCCTGTTACAGTGACATGAGTGCAGGAAGTTTGTAAACTGTAGTGCAGAAGGTTACAGAGCTTGTGTAAACAAGCAGGAGATAGAATTTCCTCTATTTCCTAAACAAAGCAAAATCAGAACAGCAATGCATTTGGTAATATAATTTATTTACCTTTGCCTACATGTTTAAACATAATCATTGTGGTGCGAAAACACCACTGTAGCGCCGCTACTGATCTCCTACCAGACAGCCCGGATGCTGAATGACAGTATCAGGGTTGTCTGGTGACGTCACGATGCCCACAATGCATTGTGGGCAGCGTGACTGACAGTTGCCATGGAGACCAGTACACAGCTATATGTGTGCTGATCTCCTATTGTATGAACGATTTGACAATTGTTTATACAATTCCTCCCTGGGGAAAAGTGAAATAAGTGTGTAAAAGTAAAAAAAAAGTGTAAAAAAAGTAAAACACAAACACAAAAAATAAAATAAAAACACGTACACCGCCCTTTTCCCCTTTACAAACGCCAATCGCCCCAAAAAAGATAAAAAAAAAAATAAAGTACCCATATTTGGTATTGCCACATGCGTAAAAACCCACCCTATAAATCTGTCATGTTAATTAACCCATACGGTTAACGCCCTAAAAAAAAAAAAAAAACAGTCACAGAATTGCGATTTTTGTTCATCGGCAGAACATAAAATGGAGTAAAAAGTCATCAAAAACTAATTTTAACATCAAAGTGGTGCCAATTAAAACGTCAGTTTATCCCGCAAAAATAAAGTACTTACACAGCTCTGTATACGGGTAAATTAAAAAGTTCTGGCTATTAAAAGATATTGATGCATAAATATTGCTTTACACAATAAAAATAGTTTTTTTTTTAAAAAAAATTGTGCTTCCACATAAAAAAACATATAAATTGGGTATCGCCGTAATTGTCTCAATCCAAAGAGTAAAACTAACTTGTCATGGATATTGCACGGTGAGCGCTATTAAAAGTAAAAATAAAAAACACTGCTAGGATTGCAGTATTTTCTTCACCCTGCCTTCCAAAAAAGCAGATTTAAAAGCGATCATAAAGTCTTGTCCCCCCAAAAATTATACCAATAAAAATGTCAACCGCAAAAAACAAGCCCCTATAAAACTCCATAAACAGAAAAATAAAAAAGTTATGGCTCTCAGACTATGGCAATTCAAAAACGTGTTTTCCTTTACGAATAAAAGTGTTTTTATTGTGTAAAAGCAGTAAAACATTAAATAAATATACAAATTTGGTATCGCTGTAATCGTATCAACCTGCTGAGTAAAACTAGCATATCATTTATGCCGCACAGTGACCACTGTAAAAAATAAAAATAAAAAACACTTCCAGGATTGCTGTATTTTGTTCAAAATGCCTCACAAAAATCTTAATAAAAAGTGATCAAAGCATCATATGCCCCCCGTAATGGTACCAATAAAAGCATCAACTCATCTAGCAAAAAATAAGCCCACAATCAGCTCCATATACAAAAAATTTAAAAAGTTACGGCTGTCAGAATAGGACAACATAAAAACGCAACTTTTTATAAACTCACTTCTATTGTGTAAAAATAATAAAACATAAAAAACTATATAAAATTTACATCATTATAATTGTACCGACATAGTAAAGTTATCCTGTCATTTATCCCGTATGGCGAATACTGTAAAAATGAAGCCCAACGACAATGGCGGAAAAGCATTTTTTTCCCATTTTCATGCTAAAAAAACTACGGAACAATTGTGCGCCCAAAATGCAAAATACACCCTTAGATGAGATCCATGAGGGGTGTTGAATCTGAAATGGGGCAACTTCTGGAAGGTTTCACCTGTTCTAGTACTTTGGGGGCTTTGCAGATGCAACATGGACCCACCAAAATCTGCGTTCCAAAGCCAAATAACACTCCCTTTCTTGTACATCCTGTTATGCGCCCAAATGGCAGTTTACACCCACATGTAGGGTATTGCCGAACTTGGAAGAAATTGCGTAACACAATTTGGGGTGCTTTTTTTCCAGGAATCCTTGTAAAAATTAAACACTTTCAGCTAAAATTGCAGATTGGAATTTTTTTTTATTTTTATTTTCAGAGCCGAACGCTAAAAAAATTTGTGAAACACCTGTGGGTTCGATATACTCACTGCACCTCTGGATATATTCTGCAAGGGGTGTCGTTTCCAATATGTGGTCTTTTTAGGGGAGTTTATTAAGTTTTGGCACCTTAGGGTGTACGCAAACCTAAAATGGCGCCTAAATAAAATTGTAATAAAAATGAGACCCCAGAGTCCGGTAGGTGCACTTCCTATTCTGAGGCTTGTGGTTGAGCCAAATAGCGCATTAGGACCACATATGGGATATCTCTAAAAACATCAGAATCTGTGGGATCAATATTAAGCTGCATTTCCATGGTCACATCTACTGTGTTCCAGTGAATAATGGATAAAAATTTAAAATCTGCAAAAAAAAAAAGTGAAATTTTGAAATTTCACCTCCACTTTGCTTTAATTTTTGTGAAATATCTAAAGGGTCAACAAACTTCTCAAATGCTTTTTTAAATACTTTAAAGGGTTTAGTTTCTTAGATGGGGTCATTTATTGGGGTATCTAATATGCAGACCCCTCAAAGCCACATCAGAACTTGACTGGTTCCTAAAAAAACTATTTTGCTAATTTTCTTGAAAATGTGAAAAATTACTACTATATTAACCCTTAATGTGGTAAAAAAAAAAAATTAAATTATGCCAACATACAGTAGACATATGGTAGATGCTAGTTATAAACTATTTTGAGTGGAATAACTATCTGTCTTTCAGGCAGAAATTTTTGAACTTTGAAAATTGTAAATTTTTGCAAATTCTCATGATATTTTGATATTTTTCACAAATAAACAAGGACTTTTTGGACCAAAATGTATTACTAACTAAGCACAATGTGTCACGAGAAAACAATCTCTGAATCACTTGGATAGGGAAAAGTGTCAAAAAGTTATTCTCACATAAAGTGACACAGGTCAGATTTTAAAACCAGGGCTCTGTCAGGAAGGCCAAAACTGGCTCCGGCGGTAAGGGGTTAAAACAAGCACCAAACAACTTATTACATCAGTCAATACTCAGCCTATGTAAGAGAACCCTTACTCTATTACAAAATCTGGTGTGACTGCAATAACAAAAATATCTCAGCCTTTTATCTACATGCTACTCTGACATAGGTCCAGAGAGCTCAAATATGAAATATTATTTAGTAGCTTCCTCCCATTGATGAATTGGTGCCACTAGTAATTAACTTTCCAACACTTACAAAATAACAGCTTTAGAGGATTATATCCTTTCAATTCCTTAGCATCAAAAAGACACTTGAAATTTTTAATGGAGTTAAATAGAGGGGTTGTCTGCTTTTTTTTTTTTTTTTTTAATATACAGTCTGTTCTTGAGACTTTATTCTGATGTCTTTGGGCTCCAGATGAATGGAACATCACCGCTGCAGCCTCTTATTGCTTGAAATAAGAGCCCTGACTTCCAAACACTGATGTCGGTCAGTTTCATGTAGCGATGACATTCCGTTAGCCCGGAGCCAGAAGACAACAGATGACCCATGGGGAGGTTCAGAAGACACATTACTGGAACAAATATGACTTCAGAGCTAAGTATTATTTTATTTTAACCCAGCCTCATGACCATACTACACATTAAAGGGGTTTTATCGCTACAAAGATCATGTCGCAGATTATGGGGACAGTAAGAATAAGCACTTTTGTAATTGGGTTGCATTACCTCTGTTACTTGGTTTAGCAGATATGAACTTTTCTCTAAATCTGTATTCTGTTTCTGCTGCTGCTGGTCGGGACACACCCCTGGCTGGATCCCGGCCCCTAGAAACGCCCCCTGTACAGTGATTAGCTGGCTGATATTTCATTTAGCCTGTTGGGATACTCCCCCAGACAGTAAACGCCCCGGCCACACCCCTTGTGTTGTGATTTGTTGCCTACACACTCTGTGTTATCTCCACTCTGAACTGTTAAAATCGATAGTGAAACCAAGGGCTGCTGTCTCTATACTCATCTCCAAGTTATAAGGTGAATAATCTGGGCAATTACTGGCTTTTTATGTCACAGATCCCCTCATATAACACAGTATTATACAGGCTCCTACCTGTTAACAGGGGGAGAGGAGGAGGGAGAGGGCAGTGTGCATTTCTCCTTATAACCCAGTCTGCTGCCTTAACGGAGGGGAGGGGGGGGGGGGCAGTGTACACTCCTCACATGTCTCATCAGTTCAGGCTGTGTGTATAACTGCTTATACCCCAGCAAGGAGCTTGTGGAGCCTGAAGCTCTGCAGACACAGGAGCAGCATGCAGGAGGCTGTATAGCTATCCTCTGCAGACATCCTTCTGCTTCTACTGCCTCACCCAGAAGGATGATGTCACAGGTCTTCAGTGAAGAGAGACATCCTTCCTGGCAGGAGAGACACGCCTCCTACGAGGGGAGACTTGCCCCTGGATTTCAAATTCAATCTCAGAGAATTAGCTGAAGAGCACAAACAGTTCAAACGAGAAAACTCCTTTATAAAAGGGGAGGTGGACTAACCTTTTCACATTTTTTGGTTACAGCTTTTTTGGCAGCATCCACTAAGAAGGTAATTTCATTTTTCCACTAGCATCATCTGTCAGGTGAAGCAGTTTAGACAGGTAGTACTGTATATGAATTGTAGCAGAATTATAGCCATAGCAGATGCTATGGGGCCCAAAGCTTGAGGGAAACAACTATAGGAACATAGTAGGTTTATTGCATATAGAGTAACAAGCTGGTGGCTTTTTGCTATTCAGACCTACAATGTGAGTTTTTTTTTATATTTGGCACTACTACTTGTTATAACTAGTTGTTATTGGGTGCAGGAGGCCCATATTATTTTGCTATAGGGCCCTTTGAATTCTAGCTATGCCTCCAATTCTATTATATATGATGTTGCTTGCTACAAAATTAAGCAATGTGAAGGATGTTTAAAAACCATAGATATTCCTCCTTTGGACCGACTAATTCAAACTTGTATGTTGCAGTGTGGAAGTTGAGACTAAAAACGTTCTGCCTCTATGGTTATTGCTTGCGTTCACACTGAAAATGTGATATCCAGGTGTATTGTGCCACATAACACATTCAGGCCTGCTGGATGTAACTTTGCACTGTTCATGTTATCAAGGATGCATATTTTCAAATTTTGGCTATTTTGCATCAGTTTGTACTTTACTGATAATTACATAGTTTTTAAACTTGAAAATAGACAGACGTCCATCCAGTTCAGCTTCTTGTACTATAGATTTGATCCAGAAGAAGGCAAAACATGTTATATTATTACACTCTAGAAATGCATCCAGACCATTTTTGAACTCTGTTAGTGAATTCACCATGAAAAGTTCCTCTGGCAGAGAGTTCCACTGTCTCACTGCTCTAACAATAAAGAACCCCCTTGTTCTGGATACAGACCTAGATATAAATAGATCTTGAGAGAGATCTCTATATTGACCTTTGACATATTTATAAAATGTATTATGCTACCATGAAGCCATATTTTCCCTAAACTAAATAATCCTAATCTTGCTAATCTTTCCTGGTATTGCAGTCCACCCAGTCCTTTTGTTATTTTTGTTGCTGCCTTTGAACCTGTGCAAGCTCTGCAATGTCTTTCCTGTGCACTGGTGCCCAAAACTCTACTTGTGGTCTGACCAGGAATTTGTATAATTGGAGAATGATCTCATTGTGTGCATCTGTGCCCCTTTTATTTCACCCCATAATCTTACTTGCCTTGGTGGCAGTTGCCTGACATTGGCAGCTACAGTTAAGTTTGCTATTCACTAAAATTCCCAAGTCCTTCTCCATGTCACTTTTACCCAAGTTTTTCCCGTTTAACAAGTAATCATTAAATGGATTTATTTTTTTGTAATAGAACATTAAGCTCTATTGTGTTAATTACTTTACACAGTTTAGAATTGTTTGCAAAAATTGATATTCTACCGTGCAATCCTTCTGTAAGGTCATTAATGAATATATTAAATGAATATATTAAAGAGAATCGGGCCCAATTCTGACCCCTGTGATATCCAACTGGTAACAGGGATCCAATCAGAGTATGTACCATTAATTACCACCATTTGTTTTCTATCACTGATCCAGTTACTTTCCCACTTGCAAACATTTTTCCCCAGTCCAAGCATTCTCATATTACTTACCAACCTTTTATGTGGTACAGTATCAAATGCATTAGAAAAATCTAGATATGACATCCAGTGCCTCACCTCGATCCAGTCTAGAGCTAATCTTCTCATAGAAGCGGATGAGGTTAGTTTGACAGGACCGATCCTTCATAAACCCATGCTGGAATGGCGTTATACATTTATTATAGCATCTCTTGAAAAATTTTGAAACAATTTAAAAATAACAGAAGTAAAAACTCACCGGTCTATAGTTTCCAGGCTCACTTTTTGAAGATTGGCACCACATTTGCTATTTGATCACAATAAAAAAATCTATGTGGAAGAAACTTCCTTTTTTCTACATTCATATTGAAAATGGGTTGAACTGAGTCAATTTTCCTGTAAAGATGTAGCTAAGATAAATTTGACAGATAGTTCACCATAACTCTATGGCACAAAATGTTTTCTTAGTCATTGTCGACACAGCAATGTTAAAATGAGGTCCAAAATCCGATGGCATTTTAACATTGCTGGACTGCGGCTGGACCGCGGTTTTTAGTGCAGATTTTTGGATTTGCCATTGGGCCCATACATTGAATGTATGGGAATCCGATGGCAATCTGACGGAATATGCCATATATTTTACAATCCGGCAGATTTTAAAACCATCCAGAAAAAATCTGTGTAGACTACAGCATGGATTTTTCATTGTGGTCTACACAGCACTGTGTACCGTCGGATTTTCGGCGGATTCTAACTACTGAATCTGCCGAAAATCCGACGAGAATACCAAGCTGTGCAGACATAGCCTTACCATTTTAATGCTTTTAAATATCCTTTGTTGTGATCTGTTGACAGATAACTGTGTGCAGTAAACTTTAAATGTCAAGTTAAATTTTGCTACATTCGTTTGTGTCCAGATTTATGAGGATTCACGGCTTGGTATGTCAACTTGCATATGCATTCGTTCATATATCAATACTTGTAATACCTTATCCTCAGCGTGTGCTCTAAGTTGCCAATTCTAGAATCTCCAATTCCCACCACATAAATACTTTAGAAAAATACTTATGTCAACAAATAATCTTTTTTAAAAGATACAACTTTACTTCTTTTCATAGAAAATATAAAACATTACATTGCCTCTTGGGCTTACCGCACATTTTTATCCTGTGAAGGGTAGTAGAACAACGCTCATCCAATTGGTAAAGAAAGTTCAAAGTCCCATTAGGTTAGACTTGTAGAGGAGTGGAGCCGCTGCACTCAGTGCACTTTCTTTACAAATTGGATGAGCGTTGTTCTACCCTTCACAGGATAAAAATGTACGGTAAGCCCAAGAGGCAATGTAATGTTTTATATTTTCCATGAAAGAAGTAAAGTAAAATTTTTCTAAAGTAACTTGCATATGCATCCATCTGAGCTTTGAATGATCTAACGACAGGCAACGCAATAGCCGTGCACTGTGGGATACAATTTCCGGATGTCAACTGAATTATAGTGTCTAAAATGTATATCCATTAAAATATTATCTTCAGTTGTTGCAAAACTAACTCATATCTATAATTTCCTGAAAAGAGCCATTTCAAGGTAGAGACTAAAGCTGGCCATACACTGGAGATTTTAGATGGCTGATATGTGACCTATATCTGTCCTGCTTTGTTTCCTGGTTTGGGCTTTCATTGATGGAGTGGAGATCTCTCATTTGGCATGAATGACTATCCATTAACATTTCTCAACATAATAGAAAAATCCGACCCAGCAGATCAACCTTTTCACAGGTATCTGCCTTCAGTTAACTTGTCATGCTCGTCTATGTCACAAAACGCACTGATGATCAGAAAATGGTCTGATTACATGCTTTTGGTTTTTCTAAATCCCTAGCATACACTAAATTTAGTTGTAATTTTTCTTAAATTGGTTAATTGACAAAAAGACCAAACTATGCCTGCCCTGGTGGTTACTTTATCTCACTTACCTGTAGTTCTGAGATATCATCCAAGCACATGTGAATGAAACTAAGAGCTCTTTTAAAAAGTTGCACTTCCACTTGCAGCAGATATGTTTTTTTTATTCTTAGAGCTGCAGAAATCTGAATTTAAGAACTACAGTAAATTTTCCTTCTGTAAAAACTCCTACTGCATGAGATGTGATCTTATAATGCATGTTTTTAATTAGCTGCAAACACAGTATAGGACGAGATCCTATACTTGTTGCCATAATCAGTCATCCAGTATAGTAAGTGTTATAACTGTAGAAAATTGGAGAAGAAAACTGAAGGGGTTAATGGTGCTTTGCCTTACTGGTCTCAGATTACAATGAGAAGCCTCTTCTTTCCCAGCAGGGTTTTGCTTACATTGGTCTTTAGATCTCAGTAGAAGAGCGCTGTATATTTATGTGAGCACTACATGAAGGTGGAAATAACAGAAACAGCAGCAGGGCTGTACATGGACTTCAGCAGACTAACAAGGATCTCCTGAGGAAGGATGAGAAAGAAGACACACATGGTAACGTTATCAGGACAGAAGAGCACTACGGGAGCCTGGAGTTCAAGGTGTTAGAGCTAAGGGAAATTGAGCAAGAAACCTGATGAAACTTCAAGCAGCTACTGAGACCTGTATTCACTAACATGGACATACTCAGTTCTGTCCATAATAGAGACGTTTTTTACCTTCAGCAGCTTCTGTTCACAGCACAGTGACAAAGAACCGCTCCTAGTGGACTTGGCTGGTGGTGACATCTCAAGAACTTATCTCCAGAGATGACCGATGGACAAGTGACTTTGACGTAAGCAGAGTGTAGTCTCCTTGATGACTGTGAAGTCTACTCAGCTTCAGAGATAGTCGGGAAAGGAGCATCTCCTAAGATATGGAGCTCCTTGGGGTAATACTAGCTATATTTTGGAGCTGCTGCTGCCTTGTCCAGGGCTTGGGAGAAAATCATGTACATTCCAGTTTTATCTACAGAAGACTAAGGAACCACGAGAGGAAGGAGATACAAAGAGAAATCCTCTCCATTCTTGGCTTACCTCATAGACCAAGACCATTCTCACCTGGGAAACAGGCATCCTCGGCACCACTCTTCATGCTTGACCTGTATAATGTTATGGCGAATGAAGAGGAACATGACATGTTGGGGTACACCCTGAGTGGGTCTATGATAGAGAGCAGAGGGCTAAGGAGAGGATACCCAGCAGTGGCCAACGGCTACTCCAGAAAAGCCCAAGCTTATCGCACAGCCCCACTGACCACTCAGAGCCCCCCTTTAGCCAGCCTTCATGATACCAACTTTCTCAATGACGCCGATATGGTCATGAGCTTCGTCAATCTAGGTAAGGAAACGCTTGGTAAATGGTCATATTGTTTTTGGAGATGCAACGCCATCCCCTACATTGATAGAAGCGTCTAGGCGCAAGGCAGCTCTCCATAGAAGCGTCTAGGCGCAAGGCAGATCTCCATAGAAGCGTCTAGGCGCAAGGCAGATCTCCATAGATGAATACACACTACTAAACTTGTAATGCTTAAAGAGGCCTATAATCCTGATCAATTCAAATGCTTCAAACAATTGTGTTCTGTTCAAGTGCTAGCTGTCTCTGTGAAATATCATTATTTGACAGATACTTCTAGTTCCTCAGGAGAACCTCCCAAAGCAAACCTCCCAAACTTCCCCAGGATCTCAGATACAATACATTTCTATATAGAGCTAAATCTCGGTTAAAAGCAATCTCATTTTACATCTAAATAGCTGCACACAGTCTTCATTTATCCGCTGACACATTATATACATTATCTTGCCAAAGAATCAGAAATCCAATTTATCAAACCGTCCCCAACTTCTTGTAGTTGCGCAGAACGGAGAGTAGACATTTGACAGGTCACATCTTGGACTGATCAACGCTGCTTTGTGGTTTACGTTGAATTCTTAAAACAAACATGATGTAAGATACAAGCCTTCCATATGGTCGGGCTGCAATACAGTATTCCTCTCTTCTGGAACAAGTGTATCTATAGTGTATTGATCGTTGAGTGTAGTAGCAGATCGGGGATGTGTTCTTGTTTTCGAGCATAGGATGAGTTTAGGAACCTGAAAATGAGTTTAGATCAGCAGAAAATGTTGCCAAGTAGAGAGTAAATACCAAGAAGTTGCAAATTAAACATTAGTTGCTGTGATAGTGTATAAAAATAGATAAATAATAACTGTAATAAAGTAATACAATGTATCAGCAGGTACAACCCTGCTCCTCGAAGGCGCATTGAATCAACTGCGTACAAGACAGTATCTGCTGGAGTTGTAGTCACACAAGAAAACCACATGTCGCCTATTTCTACGACTATAATTGTAAGATAGACATTGTAAATACCAGAACAAACTTGTATTTCATAAAATAAACTTAGTATTACCATCAATATGATTATTATCCGTAACAAAAATGGCAAAACAAAACTGGAAGAAAAGCATATGTACTGGGCAGAAATAAGTTGTCCTTCTGTACACTCAGTGATAATATATATGTATAGAGAGAGTGAGTGAGACAGACAGACAGACAGAGAGAGGGTATCTACTTATCTTTCATCAGTGTATCTATCTATCTCATATCTATCTATCTATCTATCTATCTATCTATCTATCTATCTATCTATCTATCTATCAGTCTATTTATCTGTGTATCAAATCCATTCTATCTATCTATCTATCTATCTATCTATCTATCTATCTATCTATCTATCTATCTATCTATCTATCTATCTATCCATCTATCTAAAGTGGAATGCAACATGTTATATACTAAAGTCCTACACTAATAACTTAAATACTATGCATTGAAAAAGTTGTACATTTACAGTACATCGACCTTGTCCTTAGTCAAAGAATTATCACAAGTCAGGGGTCTAACATAAAGGTAAGAGCGTGTATATAAGGAAATTCAGGAGCAGTCTGGGCTGTGTAAAGTCCCACTGTTTGGTGGGATTCAGGAAGGAAATGATTAGCAAAGCATGGTGCACCCCAAAGAGCATGTACTGGGCACGGATCTGACATAGCAATTCTGTGCTAATAATATTCTTATGACATAAGACAACACTAGTTTCGTGAAACTTAAACAGAACCAGATATTGGGAACAAAAGCCGCAATTGTATTCTGATATTGTGTTCATAAAGAACCCAGTCAAAATCATGTCTGAACTTCTCACCTCTAAAGAACACATACACTGAGTCTACAACTCTATTAAAGGGAGACCACTCCAATAGGCACAATTCTACATATTCATGGCTTGGATAAACATGTAGGTGACATACTGCCTGAGAGAAAGCAGTGACTGGGACAAAGTCTTGAAAATTATTTTTATGTATCTTTGCTGTAGACCGTGGCCTGGTCCCCATTACAATAACAAATTCAGACTGTAAATATCCTTACATGCCTGAGTACATTAAAGATGAGGTGTATGTATACACACACACACACACACACACACACACACAACACACACACACACACACACATATATATATATATATATATATATATATATATATACTATATATATATATATATATTAATTATTTTATTACGGACATAATTAAATTTTTTAAGATAAACATATTATTATTAAACTTCATTCATCTATCTATCTATCTATCTATCTATCTATCTATCTATCTATCTATATACTACACTAAACGCTACATGTAGAGTTAAACAAGAACTTTTTCACATACAACTGTAAGCTATAAAGCAATATTTCCTACCTAAAACTGCAGTTGATACAATTATACATACAACAGATATATCTGGTGTTTATTTTAACCTCCAATATGAGGTAATTGCTGCTAATGTAAACGGGTCCATTAGTTTCTAGTGGGTGGCACAATTTCCTGCAAGTTGAATGATCCTTTTGGTCAGAGGTAATTTGTGAGAAAAACAGAAGCTGAGTTTATGTCCAAAAAGCAACGAAATAAATCAGTGGAAGAAGAAAGGCAAATGATTTAGCATATGCTGAGTGATGAATATAACGTATTAATATCATTTCCATTGACTGATTTCACAGCAGCTCCAAGGCGCACGGGGAAGAAACTGAAATGGACTGATACTCCGGTTACTTTACTTTACTATTTCTTGTACACAAATCAATGGAAAGAACATATGTACTGTATATGGTTTGCAACTGTAGAAAGAAAGCTAGAGATAGATTAATAGATAGATACGTAGATACATAGATACATAGAAACGTAGGTAGGTAGGTAGAGGAGAAATACATTTGTAAGTAAGAAGAAAGAAAAAAGATTGGTAAAAACGTTGTTAGATAAAAAGAAAGAAAGAAAGAAAGAAAAAGAAAGAAAGAAAAAGATGGGTAAGGTCTTTGATAGATAGATATATAGATAGGTACATAGAAAAGTAGAAAGAAAAAAAAGGAGATGATAGATAGATAGATAGATAGATAGATAGATAGAATAGCTAGATAGAATAGCTAGATAGGACAGACAGACGATAGATAGATAGATAGATAGATAGATAGATAGATAGATAGATAGATAGATAGATAGATAGATAGATATCCCATGGTTATGTATTCAATCTACCATCACTTGAAATAGCATCAATGTTATCTATTTTCAGCATACTCGCTGTAATGTTGTAATCTATAAACTCTAGTCTAAAGTACTGTAGAATGCATTTGCTAGTTGTCCTATCGTTCATATGAAACTTGATATTTATTTATTAATACAGCTCTAATCCCAAATTCTGTAATTTGTAGTCCAGGGTAATCTGAATGCTATAGATTAGTTGTTTTGCTGATCTGAGCTAGTCTTGGTATTAGTTTATTAAAGCAGATCGTATTGTGGCTGATATGAAATACAGTTTTTGCAGATGTTTTTCCTGCATTTGATGTTAAACGCAGGTCTCCACCGCCTATTGCAGCCCCATATAGGTGTGTGTGTATATATATATGACGCGTCTGTCAACAGGTACAAATGGGAAGGTACATGCATTATCCAGCTACATATATATTATATATATATATAATATATATATATATATATATATATATATATATATATATATATATATATATACACACACCAACACACACACACACATCACACACACACACACACAACACACACATATATATATATATACATATATGCACACACATCGTGGTAGGTACATATATACTTCAAGACATATATTTATATGTCTTACGCATCAGTATGTATAGAAGGCCCTTGTTATGTGACAGACATCTTAGCTGTTACTACAGTGAAGTCTCAGTGCATAATTATGTGTGTGTGTGTATATATATATATTATATATATATATATAATATATATATATATATATATATATATATATATATATATATATTATATATACATACACACACCAAACACACACACACACACACACACACACATCGTGGTATCCTGGTAGGTACCTGTTGTCAGATACTTTAGTGCTGTTGGTACAATGAAGTCTTAGTTTAGATGGATATTACGTTATTACATACATAATTCTGTAGGTCCCTGACACATCTCCTGCAATTACAGGGTTGCCGAAACCATTTACAGTAGATCAAACGGGAGTAAAATGAGAGCTACGCCCCTAATAATAAGAGTAGTGCTTTGTTATTGCTGTTAAGGAATGAGCTCATCCTAAATACTCCTAGAGCTAATTCTAATTCTTTCCGGTAGTGAAAGGGTTTTCTGGATTATGTAGAGAGTGCAGATCAAAGCCATGCACGGATCAAACCATATTTACCCTATCACATCATTCTGCTGCAATTAGACAATGTTTTCCAAAGATTGGATGGTGACAATGAAGGACATCAGCCGAGAGCAGGAAGGACACTGGGGGCGCCAAGGAGGGACGGGGCGCACATTCTGATCTCATTTGTGGAGTACCACCTAGTCCTGGAGCTAGGCAGGCCACTCACTGAGGTCAGGAGATCGCATTCCTGCCCATTATGGGTGACTCATGCTTAAATCAATTGGTTCCGCTTTTAATTTTTACATCAAGGTTTAGATTAAGCTCTAAGCATTTGAAAATGATCAGTTTATGAAGTGCCAATTGCAGCCTCCCAGCACACTGCGTCCCCAGGGTTTCCTTGGGTTGGGTATCTTTAAGTAATTTTAAATGGTTTCTCACAACCATCTACTCTGTTTTTTTTTCATATCCTTTGTTCTTTCTTCTAAAGTCCTTTCATTGCTTGACAATTTTATTTGGCCAAAGGCAAGAAAACTGTCCAGCTAGGCAGGTGGAGGCCACAGCCCTTAGCTTTCATCCTCCTCCTAATTCTACGAAATCCACCAAGGCCATCACCCTCCATGTTATTTGGAGATACAATAGATTCATGCTGATCCAGTTCAGCTAAGTAAACCATTTTACTCTACATTCTATAGTCAGATCTGAAATACATTACATTGTTACACTTTATAAACAACATACTATACTAATATTATACTAGTACTTTAGAGTCACATAAACATGCTTATAATTATACAATTTGTAGGGATTTCACAGTAACATACAATTATTACATATGGTGTATTTACCTTATATTGTTTAAAAATACCTAATGTCAGTATACCAATACATTAAAAATCTTCATCCTTAGCATGCAGTTAATACAATTTATATTCATATTATAAATATTAAAAATAAATATAATATGCACATAGAAGATATAAATATTCTATATGTTATATTACAGTTGCAGATGTCATAAAATAGTAAAGCAGATATAATAGTAATACATGATATTACTATAGTATTCATGGTATATGCTGTGAATATTACAGATTTATATATTTACTAAATATTGTGATTTACAGTTATTTTCAATTAATTTACATGATCTAGTTACCTACATGACATCAGCTTAATACATGTACAAGGATGATTTGATGTTGCTAAATTTGCCATTAAGGGCCACATGTATCAAAATTGTTTAGGTCTAAAACTCACATTTTTGACCATAGTAACCTATGGACAAAAAGTGAGTTTTAGACCTAAACAATTTTGATACATGTGGCCCTTACAGTGTCACTCCATGTTATACCACAATGTGATACCTGTGATTTTACATATAACTGCATAGTCAAGTGCAAGTTACTGTACAGAATTCTTCTTAAAGTTATTATTACTTACAATTCAAGGTTATATTGTGAGTACATATTACTGTTACAATATCTATCTATCTATCTATCTATCTATCTATCTATCTATCTACAGTATCCATCTATCTTTCCTTACATCTGTTTGTCTGTCTAATAATAAAATTATACATATCTTGAAATTATATGTATATTGGATATATTTAATAACCATCTTTCAATCACAAGCAATTATATCCATATAATATAAACTATACTGATACAGCTCTATGTGTTTAATAAAGAAATAGTCAAGCAATATATAGTTAATACAGTGTATAAATACTTATGACTTACCTGTATATTAGAGTTTCACCCTCTTACATCTAAGAGTTACTGATTATTTCAGTATGCTGAATTATTGTTGTTACTCTGTAACAAAGCAATAATGATACATTACATGTCCCATGTTACCATTCATATATTGTATCATTGTAATAGAATATTATTGCAAATATCTCAACAGAAATTAACACTAATGTTTTCTATTGCTTAATACGCCAAATTTTATGAATGAGCATCATATTAAGTGATGTGATATTGTATCATATCTGGGAAAATATAACTTGTTTTCCTTTAATTAAGTTGCAAAACATATACCATAAATTCTACATTCCAAGGGTTCTCAGATATTTATAGAGCATATTACAATATGCTGGAGGGTACATGTTGCTTTTGGCATCACCTAATATAGTAATCTGTGCCCCCCACGGTTCAGCGAATCTTTTATAATAGTAGTAGTAGTCGTGGGAAAGCTGATTTGTGCTACAACTATAAGTGGCAGTGTGGTGACTGGATAACACTTGGGAGGAGATCAGAGGAAACAAGAAGTGCCATTGTTCTCTACCTATATTGAGAATGGCCCAGGCTCAGTCACAGATTATATTTTATTGGTTATGGCTTAGGCTTTACCCATTTACTTGGCTCATAAAATGAAAGGTTTGCTATGAACAGACTATAGAATAAGAGGATAGAACATGGGTAACAAGATTACAACCGGAGAAAGTTAAGGAGGTTTGCATTGAACCTGGGGGCCAAAACTTCCCATGGCACCAGTAATAGATTCTCAAGTGAAGGTCATCAGATATTTGTATGGTGTTGGAGACACTAAGTCTATTTACATTTTAATATAAGTTATATAGTGCGTTATAGACTGGTTATAACAATGTGTTGGCAATACACCTAATCAGCAACTGAGCTATATGGGATGCTCAATTATATTGGGGCCATGGTCTTCAAATTTCACCTCTGCAGATGATGAGATAAAGTGATTATTTCTCTGGTCACATATACATTTAGAAACTAAGGGCCTCATGTATAAAAACTGTCTAGGTGTAAGATTTTCTTTCTTGCCCATAGAACCGTCAAGCTCCCCTTGATTTTTATAGGCTCTGAAAAGATGAAGGGGGGAACTGTGTTGGTTCTATGGCCAAAGGGGTTAAGCCCTAACCGTTTTCATAGATGAGGCCCTAAATTACTACACTACATTTTCATTGGCATACAATATTCTGGCCATGTCCCTTATTTTAAAAAAAAGATTTGATTTCTATCTCTTCAAAAGGGGTTTAAAAACAATTTAACTATGTCCATCCAACGGGTCCAGCCCCATATGTAAAAATGATGCCAAATTTTTCCCCAGTAAAAACGTAGTAAGGCTCTGTTACACTGCAGTGGACAAAAAAAAAACTGAAAACAAATTACTAAAAACGTCATGAAATATTTTTTCTGCCCACTGCCTGTCAAAAAGCAGCGAAAAAAAAGTCCTTTTTTTGGGGTTTTTTTGTTTTTTAAACATTTTTTGAAGGTTTTTTGGGTTCTTTGCCCGCTTTTTAAATTTCACAAAATTAAAACATTGGATGTAAAAAACACCCCCACAGGTGGAGTTAAAAATGTTAAGGTCACTTCCTTTAGATCACTATAGCCCAAAAACCCTAAAAAAATTTTTTTTATTTGGTCAAAAGTAGATCCCTTTATTAGGCCCCCAAAAACTGTAAAGATAGGATTTTTTGCCCCAAAAGCCATAAAAAAAAGGATTTTTGGCGTCAAAATCCGTAAAAAAAATATTTTTGGGTCAGAAGGGACGTTTTTAGCGCCAAAAAACTGTGAAAAATTTTTTTTTTAGTGTCAAAAAAAAGTAAAAAAAGGATTTTTGTGCCAAAATCGTAAAAAAAATGGATTTTTTGGGGTCAACGAGATAACGTTATTAGCGCCAAAAAACTGCAAAAATATTTATTTTTAGTGCCCCCAAAAACGTAAAAAAAAAAAATTCTTACGCCCAAAAACCGTAAAAAAAAAATATTTTTGGGTCAAAGGGAGAAAACGTTTTAGCGGCAAAATCTGTAAAAAAAAATTATTTTAGTGCCAAAAAACGTAAAAAAACGGATTCTTGCGCCACAATCCGTAAAAAAACGGATTTTTGCCGTCAGAAGCGAGATAATGTTATTAGTGGCAAAATCTGTAAAAAAAATTATTTTAGTGCCAAAAAACGTAAAAAATGTTTTTTCAGCATCAGTAGCGAGGTAACTTTATTAGCGCCAAAATATGGTTAGAAAAGGATTTTAGCATCAAAATCTGTAAAAAAAAATGGATTCTGATGCCAAAATCTGTAAAAAACGTATTTTTAGCGAAAAAAATATGAATTGCGCAAAAATCGTTAGCGACCAAAGGATGATCATTTGATTAAAAAAGGTACAAAAAAGGACTCATCAGACACTTGTATGCAGATTTGATAAGATATAACCTTTGTTACACCCACTATAGGTGGAACTTGGGTCTCCTGGGAGGGTTTTCATTGAAAAATCGCGGCAAAAAAGCGCCAAAAAACGCGCCGAAAGACGTCCGGCACTTTACATAGACTCCTGTAGTAAATTTTCTGCCCGGCTCTGGCGTTTTTCAGAGCATGTTGCAAAATACGACCAGTAAAGAAAACGATCAGAAAAAAGAAGCTCAGTGTAGACAGCAGGAGGGTTTTACAATAGAAGCCTATGGGAGATGATTACAGTCGTTTTTCCAGCGTTTTTAGAAAACGCCCCGCAGTTACGCCGTGTGGCCAGGGGCGGGAGCGGGGGAGTGAGCGGGGGGCCGGCACTTCGCCGGCCCATAGAGAATCATTACCAGCGGCGCGTATACGCCGCTGGTAATTCACATGTGAATTATCTCCCCCCTCGGCGTATTCGCCGAGCAGGGAGAGGAGACGTAACCCATAGTTCTCTATGAGAACTGCGGATTACCGTAGTTACCGGGACGGATTCAGCCCGTAATTGGCGCACTCCGGCGCGTAATTACGGACTGAATTACGTCCCGCAGTTAACCGTGTGAACATGGCCTAACTGTCAAAAATTGCAGTTTCTTAATACAATGTGCTGTTTCCCAAGCCTGTTATGTGCAGCTGTATTTTAGTGTTAATAATTTGCACCTTTTTGACCATTGCTTTTGATAAATGAATCTAAAAGTACCTTTACAGCTTGACCATATACAGTATAATAAGGCTTAGCATGAAAAATAAATGTGGTAGAATGTATTTTGCATTATCATATTTTAATGCCAGGGTTAGCAATGCTAGTAAAATAATGTCTAAATACATAAATGGAAAATACAAGATTGTACATAAAGGCTTTGAAGGTTTAAACAGTGGTTAGAAGCTAAAGCTAAGGCTCTGTACTCTTCCAGAGAGCATTCATGTTTTGAGCTACAGATTGTCAGAGAAAGAACTTGGGGTTAAACAAGGTACATACTTAATACCACATGTATGAAAACTGTCTAGGTCTAAATTGCACTTTTTTGCCTATAGCAGCCAATCAGAGTGCCCCTTTCATTTTTCCAGAGCACTATATGAAATAAAAGGGCGCTCTGATTGGTTGCTATAGGCAACAAAGTGAGTTTTAGACCTAGTCAGTTTTCATACATGTGGCCCTTAGTGTTATATGGATCCATAATATGACACCCATATAAATCAGTGGACCTATACCTTTCAGGGTTTATTTTTACAGATAGTTATAGAATCTGACAGAATTTTTTTTTTTTATGTTCTGTGTACTTTTTTATGGAAGTATATGGAAACACTACCTTTATGGGGAAACAGAGAGATACTGTATACAGTAATTCATGGTAAATTACTAAAAATTTGTGTCTGAAATATGGTTCATTATGGAACCAAATTTACTGTATGTCAGTCAACAGGGCATAAATAGTTGGAGTATGGCTCCATAATAGAAAATATGTCCAATGACAAAACAGTGGATCAAATTTTTATTTTTTGCCTAAGGGTACATCCACACGACAAGGTATTTGCTCGGATTTTCGGGCAGTTTTTGGATTTGAAAACCATCTGAAAACCAACCAGCAACCTTCCACATATACTTCAATAGAAAATCCATTTAATAGTCCACATTGAATGGATTTTCTGCCGGACGTTTTTTTACACCACCGGCATTCCGAAAAACTTTCAACATGTACAATTTTCTGCCAAGTTTTCAGGCTGAAGATGTGTTTTTCAGTGGTTGAGAGGGAGGGCAAATTCCCAAACCACGGACAGAACTGTTCCCCAAAACCATCCAAGAGACGACAATATATCAACCGTATTCTTAAGACAGAATCAGACAGGTATTTTGTCACTACCATGCGGACAGACCCTAATCCCTGAAGATAACACCTGTCTGAACCTAGGCAGAATTTAATTATTATGTTCCAAACTTAGTATAATAAAATTGATTATGTTGCACCTAACCTAAAAATACATTAAACATTTATTATATTGCAAGAATATTGGAGGTAAAAATATTTTGTGCTTCTATTACCATATATCTCACCAATCTCTCTGACACCTTCTTAGAGGGTGTTCACATTATGTTTGTGATACGGGTTTAGTATGCTCCCAGCATATATACTAAGAATGTCCATAGCCCAGTAGAAATTGTCGGGCTAGTATGTGTTGGTATACTGCAAAAGTAAAAGAAATGGAATAATAAAATATACTGTGCTATTCTATCCCATGGTGTTTAGTAAAAAAGTACATTTTAAAGATGTTTGCTTCTTGCAATGGTACCCAATTGGTAGTGCATGCCACTGCCATGTGTTCTCTCTTGTCTCTTAGGACTGTGTGTGACAGTTAACTGTAGGTACTCTTTATATGCTAAGGCTGTTGGATTGTTCTGATTGTTTTTAATTAAGTTTCTGCTAAAAATGTTATTTTTTAGTAATGATTTTACATTATCCCTCCATTTTCTGATGTTTCTCATTATACCAAACATGTCTATTGTCCTTTTGATGTAAGTTGTAGGCAATGTTAGATAGACTGTGTGTTGATGAATATCTCCAGTTTCTATTGTTTGATCTCCATGAGTTTGTGAGGATATAGAGTATAATAGAAAGAAGTATGGCTGATATTTTGCATGTTAGAATTTTCTGTATTGCTCACCTCTCTCTTTTCTCTTTTACACTCTGTGATTCCCTTATTACTTTTTCATTAAATTCCTCATTCAAGCTTACTGTTTTCTTCCTGCTTCTGAAAGGGGTTATCCCATAATCCATTTTCATTCTTCACAGCCTCTTCAGACTCATACTTGCTGTTGTCAAGTCCACAGCAGTAATGGATATTTAAGCTCTGCTAGCTCCTATACCTAGCTGTGACTGTGAGAGGGACAATACTGATAGACAGGTTGTGAAAAACACTGACACTGTGCAAGCACGTTGTCTGACTATAGGTGAACTATTAGAGTTTTATTTCTTATGAGAGGAAGCTTCTAGTGAGAGAGAAAAACGTACATGCTTCCAAGGCACATTGTTAGTTGCTGAATGACTAAGTATTATCTTTGATGTAGTTACACATCAATATGCTGTACAGACCTGGCAGGATGGTACAAGGCTACTCCAAAGTCAGTAACTCTAAGGCTATGTCTCCACTGCACACATTTTCAGTTATTTTTTCAGGAAAACAGATTCCAAAGACTTTAATGGTAAAAACTTTTTTTTTTTTTTCATCTCATTTCTGATCCCAGTTATTTGTTGAAACATATTGCAAAAAACACCAGAGCAGGGCAGAAAATTTATTATTGAAATCTATGTAAACCGACGGATGTTTTTTGGCTCCCTGCCCAGGTGTTTAAACAAGGTGTATGAATTTTGCATACATTAAAAAACTGCCCAAAAACGATCCCAAAAACCAGATCAAAAATGAGGCAAAAACCTAAACAAAAAACTGAAAACCACCCAAGAAACAAGTTGGAAACCCAGCTGATTTGGACAAAAAAAATGACGTTCAAAGCAGTTTTTAGGTTTTGGTTTTCAAAAAGTTTTTTGTCCTGTGCTGTGTTAGCCAAAGGGTAAATTTTTTTCTGAGTAGAAAGATAAGATCAGAGACGAGAAGCAAGCTTTGCTCTGCAATAAAAACACAGTAGGGATTGACATCACTTACCTGGCCACTACTAGAGCAGAAAGAAGTGGTGAATCACTAGAGAAGCTTATGTAAACAAGTAGGAGATAAGAACTAGGGAAAAATTAGGGTAAAACTTATTTCAAATGAAGCCCCCTCAAAAGAAAAGGGGACATTCCCTTTGACTAGAGAAAAAAGGATTCAATCTCCAGAGGAGAAGAGAGTTCTTCACTGTAAGAACTGTGAATCTGTAGAATAGCCAGCCTGAGGAGCTGGTCACAGCAGGAACTGTAGAGAGTTTCAAGAAAGGCTTAGATACCTACCTGGAACTAAAGAATATTAATGTGTACGTAGCTTCTGGATCCTGGCTGGTGGAGGCTCTGGGGTCAGAGATATGGTCTCCGCTGGAGCAGATTGGTTCTTGCCTTGTGGGTTCCAGGGCATTAACCAGTGGTGAGGCTGGGCTTAAAGTCCTTGTCTCTCTCCCTCACCCACATTTTCCCCAAACTTGGTTGAACTTGATGGACACGTGTCTTCTTTCAACCGTACTAACTATGTAACTATGTAATATGTAACTGTTCTAACTCTCGGAATTGACACAAAATTAAAATGACAAAGTGATAGGTAATAATCTTTATGTAATCATGCCTACATGTTTAAAGCTAATCAATGAGATGGAATTACCCCTTTAAGATGTCATACAAATTACATAAAAGTCAACCCAACTCGATGATTTCACCATGATCGGTGGACTATCTTATGTGAAGTTTCCTGACCAACTTCCCATTGATAGATGTCAAAGAACAGAAGGATGGAGTATGCTGGATACTATGACAAGTGTTGCTTGTGACATATTTCACTCTATACATTAAAAAGAACCACACATTGTTAGCTAAACTAAACATGAATATTTATGTGGGAGTCAAGAGGAATAGCTATTGGCTAAACAAGCATTTGGTCACTGGCTATCTCAACCATGTGGTCAGTGATTATTTCAAGCATTTGGTCAGTGGCTTTCTCAAGCAGAATAGCAGCAGTATGTTCTTCTGTCCCTTTTTCTCATTTTCTCTCACTCTCTTCTCTTCATCGCTCCCTATGTCTTTGTCTTTCTATTTATTTTTGTGTCTCCAGTGTTGAGTTTAATCTACTAAACATCATCAGGCTACTTGGAGTTAAGCCAATATTGCCCGCATAGTTGATCTTTAACAGATTGCCCACATAGTTGATGTAAAAAGTAAAGGCTCATAAAAAATTGTGTTATGAAGGCATCAATTAACTTTACTTTGCTCATCCTTTATGCTACCTACCCATTCTGAAAAATTGTTTGCAGATGGAAAATAGCAGTGTGGCTGTACTGAAATCAAGGCTGCAGCATCTAGTAAATGATGCTTATAACGTCTTTTTAATGACTACATGTATATCAGACAAGGGAGCTCAATATAAAACACTCCTGTTATTTCATGAATACAGTGTACTGATTTTTGTAACAACAGTTCACATTACACATGTTTATGTGGTGGATAATAGCAGAGAAGTTCTTTTAATGTGCAGATAAATGTAGCTGTTAGTAAATAGTAGTTGCTGTGGTAATAAGTAGTTACAGTGTTGATGATGATTGTTACCATCTTTGTTGCAATTTACTACATTTTTAAGAGAGTATTTACATACTTGTTCAGAAGCATAGGCTGGAATAAACTGCAGAGTGTTCCATGGCTGTTTCTTTTCTAAAATGTAACAACAATCTTGTAAGTCCATTTGTGCCAGTTACTAACGTTTAAGACATACCTCTTAAGTTTAAGACGGTCAAAAAAGGGACTCATGGATCATTATGGGAAAGATTATTAATAATATATATATATATATATATACTATATATATATATATATAATATATATATATATTATTAATATATATATATTTATATAACTTCAAATAGTTAGCTCAAAACAAACAACATCTAGATACAAACATCTCCAACAAAGTCTGTGGCATCAGGTCCTTCAGTTTTTTTCAATAATAGGTTGGAATATGCACTTAGAAAGCAGACAGGTACTTTCTGGAGCAAAATGAATTATTTGGTGATGCACATATATTTATCAGGTGAAAAAAATTAGAGAGCAAAGTGGAACAGAGCAATTTAGATTAAACGTAGGGACTACAACTCCAAAAGAAAAAAACTTGGGAGGTATAACTTTTGCACAGACATTTAATAATGTGTGAATACTCTCCTAGGTGTGTATTCTGTACCTGTGTGTACCTGGATGCACACAGATGCTTTTGTCATGGATTCACATGCATTTCACATAACATAGGTATTCAGATTCAGCAACCTTATAGGAGGGTGAATTCAATCTTATATTGTTTGTTCAGGTTACAGTGATTATGGTCATCTTTAGACTTGGAGCCATAAAGAGAGGTTCCTGTCTGCAAACATCAATATTTTTTAAATCCTTGATATGGTATATAAATAGCTTCTCCTTCATAAGAAAGAAAACTGTCTCTCCCTAAAAATTTAATCCATTAAAGAGCTTGAGAAATATTCCCATCACATCATTTAACTTTAAACATGAAAGCAAAGATAAACATTAATATCAAATACATTGCTGTTATGATTTAGCTTCATTTCACAGTTATAGTAGTTTTAATCTCCTGCTTACTAACATTAGGTTTCCAAGGTTGTCGACTTCCTCTCTCTCTGCTTTAGCATTCCTGGCCAGGATGGTGAAGTCACTCATTGTTGTGTCTTATCAGCAGCACAGGAGCTTGTTTATGTTTTTTACAGAATTTAACCCTTTCAAGCTCTGTATATTTGTGCCCTGATGTTACAACCCCTCCACCACCAATGGTCTTGTAACAGGCTAAGCTAGGAATAGCAAGGCTGAAATGTCAGTCATTGCTGTAGAACTGTCAACAGCATAAACTGGAAATGGGAACATGAAGCTGGCTGTGAAGAAAAGCCTTAGTGAAACAGCCATATGGGAAAAGCCCTCTATGACATGAATCATGCATTGGCCTATCAGGCCCTGTTGTAGTCATATCATTCTCCATCAGTTTTCTTTCAGTATAAACTAGAGTGTTTCTTTGAAAGTTTTTTCATTCTATTAACAACTGTGTTGACCTGGCATGGTGATATTCTTAATGTAACAACCAGGATCAGAACTGTATCCTTTGATGATATTCTGTACAATCTGCATGCTAGAAGCAGAAGCTACAAGATCTTAAAGGGGTTGTCTCACTACATTGATTCATCTTACCTCAGTCCTGTTTTCTTGGTTTCACTTTGCATTCAGCGGCATGTTTACTGTAGCTATAGCAACCAGCACTGGCAGCCTATCATGAGGGATCAAACAGGTCTGTAGCTATAGCAACCAGCACTGGCAGCCTATCATGAGGGATCAAACAGGTCTGTAGCTATATTGAACTGAGGAGCTGATGCAGCCCATACAAGAGGGGATATCTAAGAATAGGTAGGATAATGTTAATGGACACATATTTCAAAGTTACTTGCTTTTGCAAGATCTTTAACATAAACAGCAATCCTTGTAGTGAGACAACCCCCTTTAAGTAACACTGGTGCCCCTTATGGTGTGCTTGGTCCCAGCTTATGGACCTCAATGATTCCCATTTGAGTTTCTAAGATTGTGGAGTCATTTTAAGAGACATATTTTACTCATTCTTTAAACTAGAAATAAGTACAAGCTATTGACTAGTGTTTCATTCACCTGTCTTCTCAGAATTAAAATAGGGAAGAAAGTCAGCAATGTTCTAAGAGTAAAATTAATATTGGAAACAGCTGCTCTGATTTATTAAAACATGTCATAAAAAATTGAGGAGAAAATGAAATATTTTGGTACTTTCACTACTCTTCTAGTTATTTGATATTGTGAGGCTAAAGTTATATGAACTTTGTAAAATCTAAGATTTGATATTAGTGTGCTTTTTATGGCATTGGGAATGTAACTTTAGAGCAGGTGTGACTCAGTAAACACTGTTTGTGAGTTAAATACAGAATATTCTAAAGCACTTTATAACATAGTAGCAAGAAGTTTACTTTGTAGCACCATGATTGCTGGCACATATATTGAAGTATTTTACTTCAAGGAAAACAACATTGCTTTCTCCCTGCCTATGTCATAATTTAGAGGCCGTGTTGCGGGGAAGGAAAAGCAGCCTGAAGCAATGATGAAATAGGAAGTGTATTTTGGACTCCCTCAGACTCTCTGTCGACATAGTAGCTAAGCTGTTGTCACAATTTTTCCCTAAGGCGATGTTCACATGACTGTTTCTGCCTGGATCCGTGGCAGAAATCTGAGGCAATACCCTGAGATATCTGCTGCGGATTATTAGTTAGCATGCAACGGATTTCACCACAATTTATCGTCACAGGTTAGCACCATTGAATAGAGCTCATCTGCCTCCTGTCTACCTGACAACGTTTCCAATGCAGCCAAGCAGCAAGAGCTTTCAAAAATACCATTAGCCTAAGATACCAGTCTCTGTAGAAACCAGGCAATTATGACAGAGCCCCCAAAAAGTTACCTTAATAATCTGAGTCTGCCAGATGAGCAAGTCTGACTATGAATGAGTAGCGTTTGCTAATTTACACAGTTAGTGTAATATCATAGACATAACTACAGCTCTAGCTGCCAATAAGCTTGCTAAATGGCCTAAGGCTATGTTTACACAGCAATGTTAAAATTCTGTCCAATATCCCACAGCATTTTAACCCCTTCCTGACGGACAATCATAATAATATGGCTCTAATTATTTTCCCTCCTCGCCTTCTGAAAGCCATTACTTTTTTTTTTTTTTCCACCTACATAGACATATGGGGGCTTTTATTTTGCAGGATAAGATATAACTTCTAGAGGTGTTATTACCATAGAATATACTGGGAAACGGCAAAAAAATTCTAAGTTGGGCAAAATGTGAAAAAAACGTACTTGCGCCATGTTTGTGGGAGTTTTTTTTTATGCCGTTCATTCTTTGGTAAAAATTATGCATTATCTGTATTCTACAGGTTGATACGCATCCGGCAATACTAAACATGTACAGTTTCCATTATATTTTGGTACCATAAAAAAATTCCAAAAATTTTCTATTTTTTTAAATTTGCGACATGGTACCATTTTGAGCGACCAATAATTTTTTTGTGCTAACACCTACGGACGTGAGTGAGGGGGCATTTTTTGTGGGATGAAGTTTAATTTTTATTGCTAGCAGTTTGGAATGCATGCGACTTTTTTGATCACTTTTATTCAAAATTTTATGGGACGTGAAATGACTCAAAATCCGCAATTTTGGTGTTTGGAATTTTTTTTCTTCTATGGTGTTCACTGTACTGGATAAGTGATGTTATATTTTAGTAGATTGGACTTCTTTGGACGCAGCGATACCAAATATGTGTAACTATTTTTTATTATTTTTTTATTTTTTTATTTGTAAAATAGCGAAAGGGGGGGGGTGATTTGAACTTTTAATACTTTTTTATTTTTTTTACACTTTAAAACTTTAACTTTGAGTCCCCCTAGGGTGTTTCACCACTAGGGGGTGCGATCGTTTAGACAATCCATTAGGGTGTACCAAGATGGCGGTTTCCATACCTCCTGTCAGACTTTTTAATGCGCCTAACATAAAGGGGCATTCTGTGGGCGTCCTGGGGTGGGACGCGGCACATTCGAAAAATCCGGAATTTCTTTGTAGGAGATTATATATATATATATATATATATAGGCATTCATTTTAATTGATAACATTTACTAATACATTGATTTCATTTTTATAGCACTTGGATATTTGGTATTTCAAATACGTGTCATAAAGTGTGGCAAGTATTTCGCATCGGAAATGCATTCCTCATTATTTACTATAAGGTTATTCCACAACAAGAAGACTTGTTTTTCCGAGCGCAATACGGACAAATTCTCGTCGGGATAACCCCATAGTAAATAATGGGGAATGTATTTCCGACGCGAAATACGTGCCACACTTTGTGACACGTATTTGAAATGTATTTCAGGATGGATTTGCGTCCACAAATTCGCCCTGAAATAATCCGGATAAACAGAGCCTTATACCAGTACAAGAATAAAACGAAGTAATTAATAAACAGACATATCCAAGTGCTCTAACAATGAAATCGATGTATTAGTAAATTTTAGCCAATAAAATGAAAGTCAAGATTAGTGTTGAGCGATTGCGTTGGCTATCGAGATCGAGCAATAGTCGATAGTCGGCCGCTATCGATAAGGTTTTTCGATAGTGAGCATCGATTATGAGCGATTACCATTAAAGTCTATGGGAGAGCAACAACACCTTCATTATTACATCCAAACAAGGCTGGAGAAGCTGAAATTAACATCCACAACAGTCAAATGGATACGTGCGACATCTTAGGCAACACACTTAGGTTATAAAAGTCACAGAAAAAAAGTCACAGACCATTCACTATCCCTGTCTTGTACCACAGCCTGACCCTTAAACCTGCATCACCCACAAATTAAAAAGTGCCAGAAGGCAGTATGATTTGAACCATCATGTTACTTGAACTGGACATTGAATATCCCTGTCCTGGAACGCAGCATGAGCCCCAAACCTGCATGACCCCCAGATTTAAAAAGTGCCGCAAAAAGGAGTCTTTCAACCACCATTTTAGTTTCACGGACATTGACTATACCTGTCCTGGACCGCAGTATGACCATTAAACCGCTGACTCCCAGATTTTAAAAGTCCGGGAAAAGGAGTCTGTTATGTCTGTATCTGTTTGTTTTCGTATAATTCCGGATTTTTTGCACCTTTTAATTCACCTGTGGGATATAGAATTGCTGTTTTAAATTTACGTGGGTGCTTCGTCAATGGAAAAAAGTGGGGCCAAAAATCAAAAAACCGTACTGTTATGTTTCGTAAATAACTATTTTTTTTTACCTTTCAAATTTCCCCTTTGGGGAAAATTAAAATTTCTGTTTTAAGATTTACGTGGTGCTGCATCCAATGAACAAAGTGGGTGCGCAAAAGTCAAAAATCACGTATCTGTTATGTTTTCGTATAATACACGGTATTTTTTGCACCTTTCAATTCACCTGTGGTGATATGAATTGCTGTTTTAAGATTTACGTACATGCTGCGTCAATGAACAATGTGGGGCGCAAAAGTCAAGAAACACGTAACTGTTATGTTTTGGTATAATAAACAATATTTTTTGCACCTTTCAATTCACCTGTGGTGAATATAGAATTGCTGTTTAAGATTTACGTAGATGTTGCGTCAATGAACAATGCTGAGTGCGCAAAAGTCAAAAAAACACGTACTGTTATGTTTTGGTATAATAAATGGTATTTTTTGCACCTTTCAATTCACCTGTGGTGAATATAGAATTGCTGTTTTAAGATTACGTAGATGCTGCGTCAATGAACAATGCTGGGTGCTGAAAAGTCAAAAAACACGTAACTGTTATGTTTTGATATAATAAACGGTATTTTTTGCACCTTTCAATTCACCTGTGGTGAATATAGAATTGCTGTTTTAAGATTTATGTAGATGCTGCGTCAATGAACAATGCTGGGTGCGCAAAAGTCAAAAAAACACGTAACTGTTATGTTTTGGTATAATAAACGGTATTTTTTGCACCTTTCAATTCACCTGTGGTGAATATAGAATTGCTGTTTTAAGATTTACGTAGATGCTGCGTCACTGAACAATGCTGGGTGCGCAAAAGTCAAAAAACACGTAACTTATGTTTTGATATAATAAACGGTATTTTTTGCACCTTTCAATTCACCTGTGGAGAATATAGACGTGCGTATATAAGATTTAAGTAGATGCTGCGTCAATGAACAATGCTGGGTGCGCAAAAGTCAAAAAACACGTAACTGTTTATGTTTTGGTTTAATAAACGGTATTTTTTGCACCTTCCAATTCACCTGTGGTGAATATAGAATTGCTGTTTTAAGATTTACGTAGATGCTGCGTCATGAACAATGCTGGGTGCGCAAAAGTCAAAAAACACGTAACTGTTATGTTTTGGTATAATAAACGGTATTTTTTGCACCTTTCAATTCACCTGTGGTGAATATAGAATTGCTGTTTTAAGATTTACGTAGATGCTGCGTCAATGAACAATGCTGGGTGCGCAAAAGTCAAAAAAACACGTAATGTTATGTTTTTGTATAATAACGGTATTTTTTGCACTTTCAATTCACCTGTGGTGAATATAGAATTGCTGTTTTGAGATTTACGTGGATGCTGCGTCAATGAACAATGCTGGGTGCGCAAAAGTCAAAAAACACGTAACATGTGATGTTTTCGTACGATACACGGTATTTTGGCAACAAACAACTTGTGCTGACTACAAGATTGCTGTATTGTAATTTAACTGCAAGGTGGATATATCAACAGTCACAGTGTAATGGGTAAATTTAAATGAACACCTATCTGAAATGTATACTGATAATAAAAGTGGAGTTTTGCAGCTAACAAAGAGACCTGCAGTTACTAGAAATGATGTGTATCCAATATAAGTTCAGGCTGCCCAATATCCAGGAAATATTTCAATAGCAAACTGTTAATAATAAAGATATTCCACTACAATGTCTACACTAAGTCTTGGTGAACTTTATCCAGTGTTCTTTATAGATAGAGCTTGTCTGTGTTCGCCCGCGGGGGGCCCCCCCCGCTCCCACCGCCGTGAATTTACAGCGGTAGATGCTGCTTTAAAATTCTCTAGCTAACTACATAAAATCTTCAAATCTCTAATCTAACTAAATTGGAAGGATCACAGCTAATAGTAGAGGTTTCTCTGTGCAGAAATAGACTAATTTCGCTGAGCTGTTTGGCCACAGCAGAGCGCAGGTCCTATCCTATGAGACGCTGAGAGACACTGAGGCTGAAACAGGAAACGCTGTTCTATGTAAAACGAGGTCATGTGATTTTTCCAGCCAATCGCAACCATACACATCCCAGTCATGACGTCGCACACACATCTCACCCTGCTCTATTCTGTAATCTGATTTGCTGGCCGCCAAAATTACAGGAAGCGCCGAAAAAGGCGCGATCTTAATAGATGATGCTCAGATTTTAACCTTAATTATCGCATGATCTGTAAATTTCGATCACCATAAAAACCTTGCCGATTTCAACTTTGTCGATAAAAATCGCTCAACACTAGTCAAGATATATATATTATCTCCTAGGAAAAAAGTCTCCACTATCAAATGTATTCCAAAGTCCATGAAAATTAAACTAATTTGACATCAAATAAGCCAATGATGATGTTGTACAGATGTTTTATTAAAATTTTGCATACCAACAATTTTAGATGTATTTGTGCTGCTTTCAACTTGAATGCAATTCAGTATATACAACAAATGGCAGCACGGCACAGGTATTGCTGGGACCTGTTGTCCTCCAAGCAGGATTTCTATTCACTGACATGCTTAATGATTTATTTCTGATTTCCAGCCGGTCTATAAACTTAATACATGTTAGGCGCATTCCGTCTGCGCCTAAGATCCGCAATGCGCCTAACACACAGGCTAGGAGCAGGGAACTTTCCACCAGCATTTATGAGCGCACTTTGGGCGCCGACATAAATGAGGTGCAGCTTTCACGAAAAATATTGTGAAAACGGGCGCAATCTTCATAAATATCGCCCATAGTGTTGACTATATGCCAATTTCAGGATCAGGCCTCTCAAAAAGAATATAAACCTTTTGAGTTGTAACATTGGGCTGAAACAAGGGATTTTACCTTAGGTTAAGTCTCCACAGCAAAGTTAAAATACAGTTGGAAATCCAACGGTATTTTAACTTCACCACACTGCCGTTTTTTGCACGATCTTGGACTCCTGACATCCCAGTACATGGGCTGCACAGAAATCCAATGGTTAACCGACAGAAGATGAGACGGATGGCCGGCAGTTTCGGTAGAAAACCCGTGCTGTGTAGAATACAGCACATATTTTCTATTGAAGTCTACACATCGCTGGGTACAGTTGGATTTTTGCCAGATTCAAAATACTGAATCCACTGAGAATCCAATGAGAATCCAGTGCTGTGTAGACATAGCCTTAAAGTGTACCTTGTGGTGAATAGGAATTTTGTGCAGGGAATCCCCAAATTGCATCCTCAAAGTAGTTCCCTATAGCAAATGCTGTTAGCTTGTAATCTTTGCAAAGCAAGGTACTGGAACTGATAAAACGAAGCATGATCATACATAACTGATGTCAAGGCTGCCAGAGTTCAGATAATACTATACACAAATCACTAATTTTATGTGGAATGAAGCATTAAGAAAACCATGTAAGACATATAGGTCTACATGACAAAGTGCAAAATTATTTTTTATGCAATGTGTTTAGTAAATACAGCTGAAACCAGAAGTGTACATACACTAAATAAAAATACCCATATGCATGTTTTTCTCATTATCTGACAAAAACTCAGAATAAACCTTACCCGTTTTAGGTCAAATAGGATTAACAAAATTATTTAGATTTGACAAATGCCAGAATAATTTGAGAGAGAGAATTTAGGGCATGTCCCCACTGCACGGGTTTTCGAGGGTTTTCACCGGTTTGCGGTTTTTCAGACCGCCTGAAAAACCGGCCGAAAATGAGCACAATTGTGCTCTATGGTAAACCCGTACAGCAGTCCCCACTGCACGGGTTTTCCGCCCGGCGGTTTTGTCGCCGGCGGTCCGGCGACAAAACATTGAACATGCACAATCTTCTGTCCAGTTTCCGGACGGAACATGTTCATCTCATTGGGCGGCCTGTTCTCCGCTCATCGCGGTGGAAAGTCGTCCCCCCCGTGGCCGTGGGGACGGCCGAAAAACGGAAAAATTACCGGCCGGCAAACCGTCCGGTATTTGTCCACTGCTGTGTAAACGGCCCCTTAAGGTATTTTTATTATTTTCTACAAAGTCAAAAGTTTACATACATTTCATTAGTATTGGTAGCATTGCTCTTAAACTGTATGACTTGGGTCAAACATTTTGGATGTCTTTAGACAAGCTTCTCACAATAGTTGGTAGGAATTTTGACCCATTCCTCCTGACAGAACTGGTGTAATTGAGCCATTTTTTGTGGTCGCCTTGTCATTACCTGTCTTTTCAGCTTGCCCATAAATTTTCAATAGGATTAGGATCAGGCTTTGAGATGGCCACTCCAAAACATTGACTTGGTTATCCTTAAGCCACTTTGTAACCAGTTTGGCAGTATACTTCGGGTCATTGTCCATTTTGAAGACCCATTTCCGCCCAAGCTTTAACTTCCTGGCTGTCTTGAGATGTTGCTTCAGTATTGCCACATAATCTTCTTTCCTCATGATGCCTTTTATTTTGTGAAGTGCACCAGTCCCTCCTGCAGCAAAATAACCCAAAAACATGATGCTACCACCCCTGTGTTTCACAGTTGGGATGGTGTTCTTAGGCTTCCAAGCTTCTCCCTTTTCCCACCAAATGTAAGGATGGTCATTATAGCCAAACAGTTTCATCAGACCACAGGATATGTCTCCAAAAATGTAGGTCCTTGTTCCTGTGTGCATTTTTAAACATTAATCTGGCTTTGATATGTTTCTTTTTGCTGTAATGGCTTCTTCCTGGCACAGTGGTCTTCAGATCATTGTTCATTTTGAATACCGATTTCCACCCAAGCTTTAACTTTGCGGCTGATGTCTTGAAATGCTTCAGTATTGTCACACAATTTTCTTTCCTCATGATGCCATCTATTTTTGTGAAGTGCCGCAGCATCTGAATGAATGACGATCGGACGCGGCAGTGGGGAGCCCTGTGAAGGCTCCCGTCACTTCCATATCCCAGTTTGCCCCACTTCCGGCCGTAGACAGGAAGTGGGGAAACCGACATCTTTGTACACCCTATTGCATTGCCTATGCAATGCATTAGGCTGTATTAACAATTGCACCCCCTAGTGGTCAAGCACCATAGGGGGACTCAATGTTACAGTGAAAAAAAATAAAGTTTTAAAGTACAAAAAAAAAGTATTAAAAGTTCAAATCACCCCCCTTTCAACATTTTACAAATAAAATCATTAAAATAATAAAAAAGTTACACATATTTGGTATCACCGCATCCAAAAAAGTCCGATCTATAAAAATATAACATAATTAATACCGTACGCTGAACACGCCAAAATTGCGTTTTTTTGGTCGTTTTACATCACTCAAAAAATGGAATAAAAGTGATCAAAAAAGTCGCATGCATTCCAAACTTCTAGTGATAAAAAGTACACTTCAGCCCGCAACAAATGCACACTCACTGACGTCCATAGGTGTGAGTACAAAAAAGTTATTGGTCACACAAAATGGAGCCGCAGCGCAAATGGCAAAAATAGAAAATGTTTGGAATTTCTTTACGATACCAAAACATAATGAAAACCCTACATGTTTGATATTGCCGGATTTGTATCAACCTGTAGAATACAGAGAATACATAATTTTTATCGAAGATTGAAAGCCTTAAAAGCAAAACACCCGGAAACATGGCGAAAATATGTTTTTTTTCACAATTTGTCCCACTTGGAATTTTTTTGCGGTTTCTCAGTATACTCTATAGTACAGTGAATAACACCATTAGAAAGTAAATCTTGTCCCGCAAAATAAAAGCCCTCATATGTCTATGTAGTTGGAAAAATAAAAAAGTTATGTCTCTGGGAAGGCGAGGAGGGAAAAACGAACGTGTCAACAACAAAAAACGCCGGGTCCTTAAAGGAGTTGTCTCATTAATAGCTTTCAGCCTCTGTCTGTGAATGGGAGTTGAATTGAGGGGCGTGCTAGCTTCTCTGCCTCTTCCCCCCTCCCTCTTCCCCCCTCCCCTCAGCACACAGGCAGCTATCCTTCCAGCCGGGGGATTGCTGCCAGAGTTAACCCTGTGTGTGCCTGCCTAGAGAGGTCTATGATTGCTAATAGCAGAACAGAGGGGCTGCAAGTGTTCCTATACCCTCTGCTTAGCTTACATATCTCCACATCTCCAGCAACAACAAACAAACCCTCTCAGAACAGAGGCAGGGAAGCTGCAAAGTGTTACTCAGGATGTGTCCCTAGTACAGCATGAACTGTTCACAATCTGTATAGTATTATTATAGTTACAGCTCCACAGACATCATGATTATAGTAACAAACAGGGTCACTGCTGTCACATCTATTGATCAGCCTAATCTCTGCTCAATCTGTGTAGAGAGCAGGAGGAAGCAGGCACACACAGGGTTAATCCAGGCAGCAGGGACATAGAAGCCAGAGTCCTCCCTCCTCCTCCCTACACTACAGAAGCATTCTGTGTGGGAGGGGCTCTCTGCTCCGACCTGTCTTCAAAGGTGATGAGTCATTCAGACCTGACAGCCAGTAAGATAAGGATCAACAGGTCGGCTGCTATAGAAATTTGAGAAGCTGATGCACTCCTATGAACAGGGCTAGCTCAAAATCAGTAGGACATTTGTAATGAACATATATTGCAAAGCTGCTTGTTTTTTAAAGATCTTTTAATTAAAACCCAATCATTGTAGCGAGACAACCCCTTTAAGGGGTTAAAGGCATAGTAATCCTAGTGTATGTAAACTTTTGACTTTGCAGGAAGTAATAAATATGCCTTAAAAATTCTCTATCTCTCATTATTCTGGCATTTGTCAAATATAAGTAATTTTGGTAATCCTATGCTTGTGCATAGTGGCAAATAATCAGCTGAAATTGGCTGACCATGCCTGTCAATGTAGTTACAGTGGACCTTAGCAGAAAAAAATACAGAACAAATCAAATTTTTGACAGTAAATTATCTCCCATCATCCTAAATGAATGTTGAAGTATAATTCACAAATAATGATCCTTCAAAATTTCCAAAATTTGTCATTTTAGGAAAGCTTTACTTTATGTTTATGGGAGCTGTAGGCATACGTTATTATTTATTTGTACACAAGACTGTATTGTATACTGCACAATATCAATATGAAATTCCTTTAAAGAGGTTTTTAATTTTTACAAGTTCTTGTCAGACAGTTAGGGAAGTTACACAATAATAAAAAAGATCACCTTTTAAACCTGTTCTATTTGAACAGCTCTGCTGTTCCTAGTGCTCCCGGCCGATGACGTTCATTGTTCACGTGACCTTGCAGCTATTAACAGGCTGAAATGATCTCTTCCTGGATTTATGGCACAAGACTTCTGAGGCCTGTGAGTGTACACCCCAAATGGCTGACCAACATTTTGAAAATGGGAAATACCTTTAAGTGGTGAAAACATGAAAGCTTGGACATTTAGGGCCACATGTATGAAAACTGTTTAGGTCTAAAACTCGTAAACCTAAACAGTTTTCATACATGTGGCCCCTAGTTTAACCCCAGAACGCATATTGGGGGCCTTTTAGGCCCCCATGCTTACATTTTTGCTAATTATCTGCAAAATTACTTTAGTTAGAATTTTTGAAAACTCCGTCCAGGTATTCTCAAATATGTCATTGTTGATAATATCCAGTTGTTCATAAATTTTTTTTTTCATAGGCATTATGGTGTAACAATGCTTGTTTGGTGAAAACTACATCTGTACGAATTGGGGGCCTTTTAGGCCCCCCGCTGTTTTTATCATGTTCTCAGAAGTGTTTGTGTCTCAAGTTACTTTATTTGTATTCAGTAATGCTGGTGGAGGGGCCAGGGTGTGGATAATAACATGCGAGGATGTCATGTGATTTTTGGAGGGAGTGATAAGGGCCATGACATCACCTCAGTCCTCTGAACACAGTAATAGAGCTGTGTATATAGAGTACTGAGGACAGTATACACTGTGAGCTAATTGCTGAAGGACCTGTGATAAGATAAGCTGTTGAGAGGAAATCTTGTTTCATTTTATACATCTAGTCAGCAATGGCACAGTCTTCCTCCAAGTGTCTGACTGACCAAGAGATTGAAGTGATTATGTTTCAAAGCGATGATGAAAGTGAACTATCTTTGTATGATGAAGAATATCTGCCACCAGCTAATCAAACATCCTCATCCAGTGTTTCTTTAGATGAAGAAGGTGAATCTAGTGGATCCTCAAGAAGTGATAAGTAGAACATCTAAAACGAATGTTTTTTGGGACAGTAATCCTACATTAGTCGGACTTACTCCAATACACAATATTGTGAGACAGGCTCAAGGAGCTGTGGGAAGTCCCAGTTACTTTACCCCTAAAGATGTATTCTGTACTTATTTTTCTGACAATATTGCAGAAGAGTCCTATTAATGGTCAAACCTAGAAGGAAGACGTATCGCTTCTGCAAAAAATAAGTCCTGGAAAAATATATAAAAATAGGAACTTTATGTATATATTGGACTTTTACTGCTGGCAGGGAGTCAAAAATCGTATGATGTCCCAATACGAGAATTATTTCTGGACCCACTTTCTGATCCACACTATAAGGCGACAATGTCAGTGGGCAGATATGAGGAAATTAGAAGAACCATTCGCTTTGATGATAAGCGAACTCGTGCAGCGAGGTTTGAAACAGACAAATTAGCCCCTATCAGTTATATCTGGAACATATTTATCAAAAATTGCACAAAACTTTACAATCCTAGTACTAATGTTACTGTAGATGAGCAACTTGTACCGTTCAGAGGACGCTTGCATAATTCATTCAATACATGCCCAGCAAGCCAGCCAAGTACGGATAAAAATCTTCTGGATGTGTGATTCTGCAAATTATTATGGCATAAATGGCGTAATCTACTGTGGCAAAGAGGTTAGTGCACCAGTACAGAAGGATCTGGGGTCTGAAATCGTCAAAACTCTTGCTGTTCCAATATTCAATTCAGGTAGAAACATCACCATGGACAATTATTTCACCAATGTTGAACTAGGCAATTTTCTGCTTGCAAAAGCTATAACACTTGTTGGTACTATAAAGCAAAACAGACGAGAAATTCCAGCAGCACTCAAACACAATTGTCAGCGAGCACTTTATGAGAGTGTCTTTGGATTCAATAACAAAGCGACTTTGGTATCTTACAAGGTGAAGAAGGAGAAATCTGTAATTTTACTCAGTACCATGCATCACGATTGCAGTGTTGACAGCAATAACCAAAAATTGAAACCAGAAATCATCCTGCATTACAATGCAACAAAAAGAGGTGTAGATAAAATGGAAGAGATGGTAGGAGAATATTCGTGTAAGAGGCAAACAAAACGATGGCCTGTAGTACTATTTTCAAATATGCTTGATGTAGCAGCCCTAAATTCATTCATTATTTATACAGAAACTCATCTGGAATTTCATGCACAGAGGAAGGACAGGAGACACTTATTCTTGAAGGACCTTTGTCATGAACTTGTAATGCCTCACATGATAGAGCGAAGCGACTTGAAATGCTGGCCAAAGCAAACTAAAGAAGCAATGAAACGGTGTGGTGTACAGTTTCAGATTATTCCAGAGCCAGGAGAAAGAAAACGAAAGCGTTGTTTCATGTGTCCAAGAAACATAGAGAGGAAAACTGAGCGAAATTGTTCCACTTGTAAGGAAACTGTTTGCAAAGAACACTCATCTGAAAAAATAACATGTCAGAAATGTTTGGAAGAATAAAATAATAGAAAAGAAAGATAGAATAAAAATGTAGCTGCAGCTAGTTTGCTATAGATTTCTATGCATTTTTGTGTGTTTTCATGTCTTTGCGTGAAATTTGGGAAAAAAAAGATTCTTTGGTGTTTTCTGTGAAAAATTATAATTAATATGTTGTCCACTATTCATATTTTATTGAGCAATTTTGAAATAAACTTGTGAAAGTTATTTAAGTGTGTTTTTCTACATTATGTGCATGGGGGCCTAAAAGGCCCCCATGACGTTAATATGTATATTTTTAACGTCATGCGTTCTAGGTTTAAAACTCAGCACACCGGTACTACAGTACAGTAGTGCATTAATCAAATGAGCAGTCAGATTGCCTCAAATCAGAAAGTAATTGCATGTCCTGGAAATAAGCCATCATTCTCTAAATGGGACAGAAATCCAAGGCAAATTTGAATATAATGTATGTGATTATTGGATTATAACAAACTCAAGGACCTCACCTATGAAAAGAACAGGAGTCCCCTACCTCTATTTCCCAATTGGAGGCTGTTGCATTCACCCTACACTTTACTTGTACCTTCTCTTTACTGAAATGCGTGGAAAATTCAGCATCCAGGAATTGGCCAACAAATGTCACCAGACAGTGTAGACCCATGTTAACTGGTTGTGGATAAGCCGTACATGACTAGAATGGTAATATCCCTAATAAGAAGATTCTTTTGCAGAGTGTAATCTATCTATAGATCCCAAGCTGTAAGACTAAGTTCACACATTAAGGATTTGCTGAGAGTTTTTGCTACAGATTCTTCATTAAAATTCTGCTAACATTTTAAATCCAGTGAAAGTGAACAATCTGTTTTATACAGCTGACATACACCAGAGAAAATCTACCCAGATTTTTGTTCATAGTGCATAACCCCCCACAACGAAAAAACCTGTGAGGACCATGAGTACTGTATATTAATTTACACACTAAAAAGCTGCAAATTAGCTCCATTAAATGACAATGAAGCTACTCCTAGTGTGAATCTGTGATGCATGGGCTGAACATGTGCAGCCCTGGAGTTTTGTATTACATCCTTTTATTATATACAAATTATATTTACCTGTAAATCCTCTAAGTGTGAACTTAGAACAATGTTAACTGCAATTTTGGGTAGGTCATGAAAGTCTACAGATATCAGGGCATACTGAGAGTTATTGTTTACCAACAGGTCAAAGGGGAAGCCACCTAGCCTTGTAATGCCAGGAAGATGTGAAAATGTATTTATTTAGGGAGTTGACACACTTTTTTTTATTTAGCCTGATGCCTCAACTAGACTGTGAGTCCTTATCTCCCATGATTACACCAATTTGCTGACCACACTCTCACTCTCTGTAGATTGTGGTAAAGGCTGTGATCTACTCTGTGATGTGTTAAGGTACTACCAGGTAAGGAAGAGGGTTTGTATGGTAGGATCTGACAGGAAGGAAAAGTGGCTATCTGGCACCCACAGTTGACATGTTATGCCACTCAGCTATGTATCTTTATAATTAACATAGTTTATTATGTGAATTCATAAGTGATTTTAAAATTACCTGGATTTCTGCATTGATTATAAATAATATGTGGTGTGATTGTTATCTGAGCCACAACTGTAGACGAACAAATCTAAAATAATTAATAACAACTTTAATGTAAGAGGCCGTTCACACGGCACAGTGCAAATACCAGTCGGAGATCCCGACTGGTACTTGCACTGTTTTGGGGCCGTGCACACGGCCGCTGGGGGACAGCTTTTTTCCGCTGTTTGCAGAGAAAAGTCCTCCTCCTTCGCATTGACATATTCATGTTCTGCCCGAAAACCGGGCAGAAGAATGAACATGCTCAATGTTTTTTGCACTGCCGGCGGTCTAAATAACCATCCGGTGGAAAATCCGTGCAGTGTGGACCGCTGCCCGGATTTTCCATTAAGGTCCGTGTAAAAGTTTGTCAGCCGGTTTACAGACTGCTTTCAAAACCGAAAACCCGCTGAAAACCGGCTGAAAAACAGTGCAGTGGGAAAAAGCCCTTATTGCCTTTTACTGAGCACATTGAGTAAACACTGGGTATGGAAAAAAGGTAAGTGAACCCATAATTTGATAACGTGTGCATCCCCATTCAGTAGTGATCAACTCCAGCAAACATTAAGGAGGATTTTCAAAAGCACAGTTTTCACAGTTCATCAATATTTCTCAGATGTCTAGGGGACACATCCTTCTTTAGGTCACAACACCTTGATAGTGTTAAAGTGAGAACATTTTTCTAGATTCACTGAGGAGTATCCATGTGGTCTTGGGAAAAACTGGGATGGGAAGCCATCTTTTCTTTTTAAGCAGCAGCAGCCTTATTTGTGGTACCCTATAAACACAATTCTTGTTCAGTGAGTTTCTAATAGTGGACATTTAAATAGAGCATTTTTTTTGCATGTAGAGACTTTCATAGATCTTTTATTGCTACCCCTGGGTTTCTCCTCACCTCCTTCAGGGTTGTCAGTTGTGCTCTTGGGGTGGATAGAATGCCCACTCCAAGGGAGAGTAGCAACAATCCAGAATTTTCTCTGTAGGCAACTTTTCTAGCTGTATGCATCTCTAGAACTTGTTTCCTAAAAATTATTTGCATTGATACATTATTACACTAATATTTCTTGAGAAGAAATCCACTGAACCTTTAATTAATGGGCAAATGACATATAAAATGTATGCTTACAATCTTGTTTTCTTAATTTAAAGCACATCATGGTACACCAAAAATCCCAGCAGCCTCTGCCCAAAGTATAACCTGTCTTTTAAAACTAGAAATCCATGGATACAATTGTTAAGGTACACTTCAGATGCATGGGCTACCCTTCTGCTCATGCTTCATCACTCAATAGGCCTTTGGTGTGGTCTGGAAAGTTCTGCATTATCATTTTGGTATAGGGTACCGGTTGTGGTAGGGACAGTCCCGAAAACAGTGAAAAGAGTGTAAAAGTAAGATCACTTAGAGCAATATTACAGCACTCCATAATTTCCTTAGTTATTTGAGCAGGAGAATTGAAGATGGACTTGAGGGAGGCTTAATGACACCAGTAAAGGGCGATAGCCTACTGGGCACTAATTTGATAGGAAACTACATTGGATTAGTAATCTTACAGCCAAGGTCTAATAAAAGAAAGTAGAATAGTTGCTGGAGTAAAAATTGATGAGCTTGTGTGAAGTAATACGGGGCAGAAATTGGCTCCTGTAAAGGAAGAGGGTCTTGAGACTTATTTGAAAAGTTGAACACTGTTTTATTTCTGATAACATTATATGAACTGCAGTGTTGAAGAAAAAACACCACTTTGTGCCAAACAGCTGAGTTTTGTGCCTCTCTTGAGACACATAATCACAAAGATTGCTTTACCGTTGTAATGTATGTGAGAAAGTTCAGTAGACTTGCTTTTAAATTACACTGGTCTATTCTTGTTTTCATTTTAAGGAAATCAAGAGTGAGCACATTATCTGAATACCATACTACTAGCAGAATAATATGCAGAAGTTCTTAAGACGCAGGGTTGGTGCAGATCATGATAATACTGAGCATGGTACTGTATATGCACAGGATCATGGATCCCTTTGAACTAGATGGAAGTTGACTTGATTAAAAAGTTCATAAATATGCTGGACTCTTCCTACAGTATGTCAGAAACATCCAGTGGACTCCTAACTGCTAATTCAGATGGTGGCAAAAATTTGCTAGTGATTGTACATGACATAGGGTATAGTTTTAAAGTATTATCGAGGTGGAAGAATTATTTTTTTTTCATTCCTCTATGGTATATGAAATGCAGAGCTGCTCTAAATCAGCTGACATGACAGGTTCCCTTAAGCTATCTCAGCAGAAAAATAAGATATTAATTGTTACATAGTTACGTAGTTACACAGTTAGTATGGTTTAAAAAAGACAGGTTCATCAATCTCAACCAAGGATATGACGTGGAAGAAAGGAAAGGGTATATGCTATTTTAAAAGTCTGTTTCTACATAAGTGTTAACATTATTTTGTTGCAAGTAATTGTCTAAGTCTTTTTGAAACCCTCAATTTTTCCTGCTGTGACTAGCTCCTGAGGCAGCTATTCCACAGATTCACAGTTTTTATGATAAAGAAGTCTTTTTGCACATGGAGATTAAATCTTATTGTCTAGATGGAGGGAATGCCCCTTGTCTTTTGAGGAGGTTTTACATTAAACAGCTTTTCACCATATATTTTGTAGTGGCTATTTATGTACATAGAAAAAATAATTATATCTTCCCATAGATGTCTTTCCTCAAAACTAAGATGCTCCATTACCTTTATCAGTTTGGTTGCTTGTCTTTGTACCTTCTCTAACTCCTCTACATCCTTTATAGGAACTGGTGCCCATAACTGATGACCAGTAGTAGAATATCATGTAATTCTATTACGTAGTCTATGATCTACAAGTACACACAGATCTTTCTTGACAAATGATTCTGCAAGTTTTTCTCCCCCTAGGACATATTATTCATACAGATTATTAGTACAGAGATGAATAACTTCACATACATCCATACTAAACCTGGATGCCCAAACACTATGTATTAGTTGATCTACTAAAAGCACCTTCCCCACCCACATCATCACTGGTCACACCTACATCAGCACTGGCATTGCCTACATCAGTAACTTTCAATTGTTTTGTATGCAAAGTGCTATAGTACCTGTTTAATAGCTCCAGTTCTTTTGTTCCTCAGTGACCAACTCCACAATACTGTTATTTAGGGATCCTGCATGCCTTGACCTTGATTTTTTTTGCATTTATATAATTTAAAAAAATTTGGGATTTGTCTTGGCTTTCATATTCTGTTTTAGCTTATATAATTACCTTCTATTTTATTACATTCAAAGGCTGAAGCTGACTCCTCCAAATAATGTCTCTTTTTTGTTACTTTTTGCCTTTTTGACATAAAAGTGTAAGCCATGTGGGTTTTACATGTAATTGCTTATACTTGTTACCTATAGAAATTCATTTTGTGGTATAGTTTCCAAAAGTAGATTTAAAGATCCCCCTTTAATCACCTATATTGCTATTTAAACTAATTCCAGTGTATGTCCTGAAGTGCATCCCCAAGCATGGGGAAATTAGCCTTAAATACAATTTACAGTTTATGCCCTCTCTGATTTTGTCTGTTTGTCCCAGTTTAGGTAAAATGCAATTATATTGTGGTCACTGCTACCAAGTTTTTCAGAAACCATGACCATTCCAATGAGTTCTGCATTGACTTTCTCCAATCTTCTCATACTTGTGGTGTGCACATTCCTACAATTGTCCTACCAGGACACTACTGTAACCAACAACCCTCCTTCCTTCCTGGTTTTGACTTGCTCTTCTCCGCAGCTTTCCTGGATCTTCTGCCTCCTGCATGTGTGCATCAATACACCTGTCCTTCAACCAAACTCCTGCCATCAAAGTTTTCATGAGAACCCTTAGACAATCTTACTCTGAATATGCAATAAGGTCTCTTTGGTTCCATACTCTGCAAACGCATGCTTTCTGATCTCTATCTTTTTTCTGATCTGGGTTTCCTGACCTAATCCTATTGTTTGCTGCCTGTTCTGACTTTCTAATACATTAGAATTAAGTATCTACAAACTCTGTCTGTCCTGACCTATTGTCTAAATGCATTTTTTCAAGAACTTAATCTTTTCTGACCATAGTCTACCTGACCCCAAATTATGTCTTCTGCCTTGTTAGTCAATAATCAATACTGCGGTGGGATTTTCTGTGGGAAAGTCTACAACTGTTAGCTGGAGCTAAGGGTTAAATGGGTGGTCGCACCACATTGTTTTACAAAACCACAGTCAGCTTCAGGCTTTCACTTCCTGGTTAGGCTGTGGGCGAGTCTAAAGCAGTAATTGACATATCAGCTCTGCTATTCCTAGCTGAGACTGTTAGGCCATGTTCACACGGCTTATTCTGGGACGTAATTCAGTCCGTAAATACGCGCCGAAGTGCGCCAATTACGGGCTGGAATCCGTCCCATAACTACGGTAATGCACATTTCTCATAGAGAACTATGCATTACGTCTCCTCTCTCCGGGCTCGGGCGAAATACGCCGGGCGGGAGATAATTGACATTGTCATTTTCCCTAGCGGCTTTATATGCGCCGCTTGCAATGACTGTCTATGGGCCTGCGAAGCGCCTGCCCCCCCCCTCCCTCCCCCCCTGCCCCCCCGCCCCCGGCCACACGGCGTAATTGTGGGGCGGAATTACGCCCCGCAGTTAAGCCATGTGAACATAGCCTTAGAGGGACATGACTTCAGGAGGTTTGTAAATGCTAGTGCATAGGACTACAGAGCTCTAAAGATTTAAAGCTTGTCAGTAAGTAATGTAAACACTCTCCCATCTTTATCAGGGAGTGAAGTCACCATCCTAGAGATTGTTGCAAACTGTAAGAGCAGAGAAAAAGGGTCAGTAACTAGGGAAGCTTGTATAAAAAGCATAAGATAAGATCTGCTCCTAGTTTTGAACAGAAGCAACATCAGAATAGCAATGTATTTGGTAATATTCTTTATTTACCTTTCCATACATGTTTAAAGCTATTGAATTAAATGAGAATACACTTTTCACCGATCCCTTAGACTTCACACCAAAAATGTAGCACCCCAGAGGATTTACATTTCTGATATGCATCGTGACATGAAAACAATGATTTTATTTTTTTAATTGTGCACTGAAGGGCCTTTATACATGCCTTCTTCTTCATTCAAACTTTTTCATGGAAGGCTTTACATAGTTTAAAAATAGTAGAACATCAATTTGCATAAAACTGTTTCTGTCACGACACACGTTTCTGCTGTGGAGCAGCAAGGTGCTGCAGGGGTTAATCCCTCTGGCCAGTCAACACACCCAGGGAGAGGCCGGGCAGATGAGTCTAGGAGTGACAGCTCGGCTCCTAATCATTTCAGAGGATGTGTCGCACTGGCCAATAAGAGGGCCCGGAGGCCGCACCAATCGGCTGCTGGAGTGGGGTCTGGACTCCTCATTTAAACCTGCTCAGTACTCTCAGTATTCGCCTGAGAAAGGTTATCCCTTGAGCTTCCCCAGTTTTCCTCGTTTGTTTGTTTACTCCAGATTACCAGACCCTGGCTTGCTCCTTGACTACGTTTCTGTCTTCTGATTCTGTATTGCGTTACCGTCTGTGTTTGACCCTTGGCTTGCCTCCCGTTCTTCCGGCTTCTGATTCTTGGCTTTGAGGTTCCTGCACCATGAACTACCCGGACTGTTTGACTCTGCATTACCCTGATGGCCCCATACGTAGTAGCATAGGTCTTGTCGTCCAGTTGGGGTCTGCCACCTAGGGCAGCACGCCAAGTAGGCAGGGACAGTGGGCTAGGGGGCAGTCAGCGCCCACTGCACCTCCTCTGATGTGACAGTTTCTGTTTCCGTTTCTTTTGCCTTTTTAAGCCTTATTGACTCTAATAATTCTAAAAACGTGTTTTTTTTTCTTTTTTAAGGTTTACATTTTTTATAAAAAAAATTAAAGCTACTGTTCTTCTTTGTACTTTTTATTTATTTGAGTTAGTGAACTCTCTTAGTTGCAACTATGGTATAATCAAAATGCCAACTATATTTAAGCATCAGATTCATGGGACACTTATTTTCAGAGGTATGAAAGCCATGTTCACTTGCATTTACTCTCCAGCTTCCGTTTTTCCACATAATAATATCTTTGTTTATATAGTGCCTATATGTTCCTCAGCACTTTACAATTTAGAAGGTATAAGTACAGATGAAACCAAACATTAAACAGTTCAAAGCTACTTACAGATCAGACACAAGGTGTGAGGGTACTGCTTGCAAGAACTTACAATCTATTACGGTTTATGGGTGAGACAAAGGGTGAGAACTGCTTGGTTTAGTGATGTTAGTGATGAATTTATATCCTTTGCCACCAATAAGAGTTAGAAAATCCAACAATACATCAATTGTAATATGAGAAATGTTATTTACTTAGTCTCACGCATCACATGTCGCGTACAATATGTAGGTTGTAATCTTCACCACTTAAAACAAGGATCCGATGTTATCTTTTGGATGCCCCCAAGTGGATTTGGCACACTACCATGTCTGCTGTATCTCGGGGTTTTATTGTGTTACATGGCAACAACACTTCCTCATTTCAATTCATGGGCATAGAAGAGTATTTCCCTCTAGTACAGGTGGTGATTTACGTAATAAGATTCTGAATCAGGAAGCTAAGTGGATTTTTACTGTAGCGACAAGACAGACAGCCAATGGGTTTAAATATCAAGTATGATTTGTTATATCATTATTAACCAAAGTGTTATGTCTCGGAGTGCCTTGTATATATTCACCTATTGTGATTTATATATAATGCTTACATGTCTAGTTAGTATGTTATATTATTGGTTTCAGTTTTTATCATTTAGGGCAACATGTATGAAAACTGTCTAGGTCTAAAACTCACTTTGTTGTCCATAACAACCAATCAGAGTTCCCCTTTTATTCTTCCAGAACACTATATGAAATGAGAGCGGCGCTCTGATGTGTTGCTCATTGCAACAAAGTGAATTTTAGACCTAGACAGTTTTCATACATGTGGCCCTTAGTTTTTAATCATGTTGTTATAGAATGTATTGCTGCGTTAGTGGATAGCTCCTGATCTGCTATGTCATTATGATATGTATCGGTGTTATATAACACAATGGTCACGTGATTTTTACCTATAAATAGGATGCAGATGGGTGGAACCCTTTAGACTAAGACTAAGGTTTTGATACCGAAACGCGTCAGTCACTTCAGTCCGCCCATTCTAACTATGGCTTACGAAGTTGTTTTTCATGTTTGATATACTATTTTAAATGAACCAATTAAATTTACAAGTTTTATATATTGGACTGGCTCCCGGACGTATGAAGTGGTTGCCGGATTTCACTTTTCATCCAACTAACCTGTGTTTTGCACCAGTGTGCAGCTCCCGGGTGATTCCGTGCATCCTCCACCTGTGCATGAGTTCCTAAACAAGTATGGGTGAGCTGAACAAAAACTTCTTGCATTTAGATCCACAGCAGTGTTAGCTGTAATTCTTGTATTTTATGGTAATTACATGCAGTGCATTTAGCATAGCATAATCATTTTTGCTATTTTGCTTAAATGATGATACTGTTAACATTAATGATAAACCATATGTGCAGCACTTTTGTATCATTTAATGAGTGAGAGCAATGTGATTTTTTCAAGTTTTTTTTTTAGCATACATAATTATATATTACTTTTTATATTCAGAACTTGCCCAAACTTTGCTTAGCTGCATTACATATCAATGGCTGATCAGGATACATTCACAAATGTCAGTTGTATCTGACTAGTTCTTTCCCAGGCTAGACATACCTGATGAACAGGATGTGTACTTTTCATTTTTCTGGTGTTTCAAATCTACAGAGAGACTAAATGAATCCAACATTTTTCTTGCGGGCATATCTGGTTAATGTTAGTGGACACAAAATTGTACCCAAAGGAAACTATCTACTATTGGATTTTCGGTGGATTCAGGGTTTTGAATCCACTGAAAATCTGACTGTACTCTGTGCTGCATAGACAGCAATGAAAAATCTGTGTTGTAGTCTACACAGCACATTATTTACTGTCTGTTTAAAAATCCAGTGGAATCTGAAACATGTTACAGATTCTGTCTGATTGCCGTCGGACTCCCGCACATTCAATGTACGGGGCCAGAGGCAAATCCGAAAACCAACTGCAGCTTTTTCGTAAACCCACACCAGAAAATGATAGCCAGGCATAGTACCAAGTGAGTAGACAAGAGAAATGGTTGGACAGCTCAAATGTCAGTAGGCAGAGATCTTGAGGTTGTGGACTAATCCAGAAGTCAGGGAAGCCAGGAGACAGGCTGGAAGCAGGGACAACCAAACCAAACAGGTAAATGCTGCAGCAGAAGAGACAAAACTGTATGGAGTGGAGCCGGGGCAAGTGGCTGTGCCAGCGGCAGTAATGAGCTGCATCGCATATCGTGACAGTATTCGTAGATTAGTTTCTTCCAGATGTTTCACTTTCTGTTCCAAAAAGATTAAGGGGGACATGTATGATCGGCGTTTTCGCCGGTTTGCTGGCGTATAATGCGCCTCTCGATGCCGTTAGTGTGTTAGGCGCATTAGACGAAAGCTTTGCCAATTTCAAATGCGCCTAACATGAATGGGCGTGCTGTGGGCGTTCTGGGGCGGCACACACCACATTCGAAAACCCCGATGCATGTATGAATGCGGGTCGGCAAAGTGAGGCGCATTAAAGCTCCGACAGGCAGATCAATTTCAATGTGGTCTGTCTGTCGGAGGCGTCAAAGTTTTCCCCGCATGTATGAGCGCACTTCGGCGCCGACATACATCAGGCATAGTTTTCACGGAAAAACCCGTGAAAACAGGCCCTTCGATGCACCGATCTTCATACATTGGCCACAAAAAATGGTGGAGACTACAATCTGTTTGCTACAGTAAAAATATGTTGCTGTTGAATAAAAAAGAACTGAAAAAACAGTAAAGAGAAATCAAAGAAAGGAGGACTGAATCGAACTATTAGAATGTCAAAATGCAAGTTAGTGGGCAAGAATTCACAGCAAAGAATCATACATAATAGGTAATAAACCTTTAACCAACTAGACTAAAGGTCACAATCAATGCAAGTTCAGGCAGGTCACAATGTGGATTAACAGAGGAATGACCTAAAGACTTCATAACTTTACTTGTGAGGGATACATACTAAAAGTAAAGGACTTAGTCTATTAATGGAGTATACACTATAGGATATTGCAGCCTTGGGATAAGATTGTCCATATTTACTGTGGGGGAAATAAGCGTTTGATACACTGGTGATTTTGCAAGTTTTCCCACCTACAAAGAAAGGAGAGGTCTGTCATTTTTATAGTAGGTGCACTTCAACTGTGAGAGACAGGATCTAAAAAAACAATTAGAGTGCCCCTTTCGCCCATCCAGAGCACAATAAGAAATGAAAGGGGGCTCTGATTGGTTGCTATGGGCAACAAAGTAAATTTTAGACCTAGACAGTTTTCATACATGTGGCCCTTAATATTTGGTGCAGAAAAATTTGTTTACAATTACAGAGGTCAGTTGTTTCCTGTAGTTCTTGACCAAGTTTGTACACACTGCAGCAGGGATTTTTGCCCACTCCTTCATATAGATTTTCTCCAGATTTTCAGGTTTCGGGGCAGTCGCTGAGTTATATTGAGTTTTAGCTCCCTCCAAAGATTTTTTATTAGGTTCAGGTCTGGAGACTGGCTAGGGACTTTAGAACCTTAAATGTTTTTTACGGAGCCACTCCTTTGTTCCCCGTGCTGTGTGTTTTTGGGCATTGTCCCGCTGGAGAACCCCGCCCGGGCCCAACTTAAAGCTCTTAAGAGGTAAGGGGGTTGTTTGGCCCAAAATCTTGCGATCATGGCCCCCTTCATCCCCCTTCAATTCAGGCATCATCCTTCCCCTTTTTTAGAAAAGTACCTCCAAAATATGCTGCTTCCACCCCCATGCTTCACTTTTTTTGGTTTCATCTGGCCACATGTCCTTCTCCCATGTCTACACTGTATCATGCAGATGGTAATTGGCGAACTTTAAACGGTCCTGGACCTGTGCTAATGTCAGCAGGAAGACCTTGTGTGCTCTGCAGGATATTAGTGCATGACGGGGGTAAAAGGGTTACTAACTAGTTCCCCGAGACCCGGGTCCCGGGGGTACCGATAAAAATGACAGACCTCTCCATTATTTGTAGGTAGGAAAACTTGCAAAATTGCCAGTGTATCAAATACTTATTTTCCCCACTTTAGGTATTTTCTGTATTGAAAGAGATTAGTGTTTTACATTGGTGTTCATAGGTCTCCAGACATGCTTCACCACATGGGTTGCAGCATAGTAACTATATGTGTAATGTGTGCTAATATAATCTGTAAGGGGACTGAAAAACCTGAACAGGGATAGACAGACAGTGCGTCCTAAGCTAGGCCCCACCAAGGCTGTCCCTGGCTACTTGTCGCTCCGACCCTACGCACTCAGTGACAACTAGTTAACTGTCTCTACCTAACTAAGGTGACACACAAAATAAAGACTAGACAGTCAAACACAATATAGAATAGTCAGGAGACAAGGGCTCAGCAGCAAAGGTACAAATACGGCAAGCAGAAAACGGAAGTCAAAAAAGCGGGTCAATTGGTAAGAATCCAGGTAGCCAAATCCAACAAGCAACTCTAGTTACAGTACAAGACTATCACCAACACTGGAAAGGAGGTAATGTGGTCTTAATAAGGGATGTCAGAGTCCAGTTCCAGGTCAGAGATTGGACTGGCCTTCTGACATCCAGACCACACAGAACACACACACCAGGCTGGAAAGGTGATTGGTGAAGGCAGCTGTGACAGAGCTGTCAATCGTATCTCACTAATCACAGAAGCAGACCATGTTCAGACAGTGCCAAACACCTGTAGCATATACATATAATCATGGCCAAAGCACAGTCTGTGCCATACCTTATTGATAGAGGGCAGTGCCATGGCCTGAACAGGCACGGTCATGACATGAACAATTTTTTTCTACATACAAGGATGCTGTCATTGTCATATCTTTTTCACTTTAGATATGTAGCTGTTGTTTCATTTTCTTTGTCATAGGTGAGCAATAGCTATTTGTGTTTGGTTGCTCCAACTGTCCGTGCAAATCAAGTGCATGGAGGAAATATCTATAGAGAGATAATAAACTGGTTTAAATACACTGACTGTTAGTGCATTATTCATTGAGTCCATTTTAATGGGATTAAAGTAAGCCAGTAAATTTTTTTTTAGAGAAATGTTCATTTTTCTATATTTTTAAACTGTGAAGCACTGATACCCATTTCGTAACTCAACTATACTGCACAATGAACCCGATCCAATCTTTCTTACAGCCTTGTGCATGGTTTGCATTTGAGGCTGGGTACTGAACTTTGTGAAATGACCTAGTGAAAAAAAAAAATATTTTAATGAATAGATTTAAAAATTATGTGCTGAGACTGTGACAATGATTTGAATATGCTGTGAAGTATAATTGTAACTTGGACTTTCCAGGCATACTGAGATATGAAACATATCTGATTGCGCTGTGTCTTAGTACTCTTGTTATCTTGCATTGGTTGCGCTGTGTCTTTTAGCATTCTGTGCACTTTGCTGGGGTCACTGGCAGGAAACTATTTGATTTCACTGGCATCCTGTGTGTTAGGCTTCCCCAATTTCCTTGGGCTTGGGATCACATCCTGCTGCCACAGTTTGTGTTGATAAATTCCTCCTGTGCTGTGCTATATATTCCATTGGCTGCTTCTGTAATGAGATGTTCAGGGTCTGCCATATAAACCCACTTAATTCAAATAAGCTCTGGAGGAAAGAGCAAGGACTCCTGGTGCCATCCATGGAAAGTGGTGTCCCTTACCATCACATCTGATCCATTAAAGATCCTGAAAGACTGGTGATTAAGCAGTCTTCTTTTATGAGAAGAAGCTTCTATCTACAGAGAAGTTAGAGTATCAGTGCACTAGGCCATGTTCCACGGCTTAAAATGGCGTATTTGGTCCTATCGCGCCGAATGCGCAATTACGGGCCGAAATGCCCATTCATTACGTAATTCACAGTTCTAAGATATGGATTACTTCTCTCCGCGGCGAAACCGGCGGGAGATTTCACATGCACTTTTAGGCGTATACCCGTCAGTGATAGTCTATGGGCCGGACGAAGTGCCGACCCCTGCTTCTCCCCCGTAGCCCCCGTCCACAGGCGTAATGCGGGCGAATTACGTCCCGCAATTAGCCGTGTGAACATAGCCTAAGGGTCTGGATGGATGGGTGTGACGCTTCTAATGTAGCTCTAAGTGGGTAAAGTTTCTCTTTGGGGAGCGCACAATAAAGATGTATGGAGACTTATAGACCAGGCAGTGTTCCATGTGGAAATACAATCTTCAGAAAGGCTCTAGTGAGAAGAGCTGGCATCTCAACTAAGAGAAAACACTTCAATTGGTGGAAATAGAAGTCCTTTTTTTTTCCCCTAGGACTTATTTTAATATTTTATTTTCACATGAAGCATTGCATAGTCTATAAGTCTCCATACACCATCATAGTGCTTTTTTCAGGGAGAGATCTCACCCTCCTAGATCATTATTTTTTGCTTGAGTATCAGTTAACAAGGATCTCAGCTTCTAGCCAGTTATCTTCTACATTTATGTTGTTTCTGGCTTGTGGAAGAAGAGTGTATGTTTTTAACCCCTTAGCAACATTTCCTGTATTGGTTTTAGCAAAACATCATTATGGGAGTGTGCAGCGGGCTCACTTGCTGAACCCACTTCACACCCAGCAGGTGTTGGCTGTATATTAAAGCTGCGATCTGCTGTTAGTGACCAAGATTGAAAATAACTCAGAAACTGTGTTATCTAATTGATTAGAAAATGGGGCCGTGGTCCATTGCGGTCCAACATAGACACCCTCCATCCCTCACCTCCCACCCCTGTGACTGTAGGGTACCAACCGGATGTTATTACTGCTATTTTACCGCTCCTGTTAAACTCTGCCATAGGCCATAGGAGACCAATATTAGAATGCTATTCAGGAATACTTTTGTAATATTAATGTATTGCAGAGTAATGTGCAAGTAATCATACCACCCTAGTAGTCTAGTACCTTAGTAGGGTCAAAAGTAAAGAAAAAAAAAGGTTTAAAAAAATATAATTTCATTAAAATCTCAAAACACCCACATTTTATTTTCAAAAATGAAAAAAAAAATGAAACATAATTGAAATCACCATGTTTGGAAAAGTCTTTTCTTCTAAAATATATGGAATTGTGTATTTTTACATTTCACCCCACAACATTGTTTTTTGTTTTCAAGTATATTGCACGGTGCAGTCAATGGTACCATTAAAAAGTGAATCTAATTCTGCAAAAAAAAATCTTTCTACATCTTTTGGAAGGTGGAGAGGAATAAAACGAAAATGACACAAACAAAAATCCCTGGGGTGGGAAGGGCTGATAGAAGAGATAATACTATGTGCTTAGTATAGCATGAGAGATACCAAAGTTGTTTGCAGTTCTTTCCATACCCAGGTGTTTCTTCTGTCTAATTCATCTGTACTTTTTGTTCATAAACGGGACCTTCTGAAAGAAGAGATCCAGTAGTTCTAAATCTGCGCAGTGTCAACTTAAAGGGGTATTCTCACCATTCTCATTAGCTTTAAACATGTAGGAAAAGGTAAATAAAGACCAAACGCAGCAACAAGCACACCTGTAGCAGTCACCCTTCTGGAAGTTCGTGGTTGCTTTCATGATCCCGAGTATAAAGTCGGCTGTCTGCATGGATCGCGGGCGGCCTTCCGGCTTCAAATCTATACTGATTTACTCAAAGAAGATTGTAGATCCAGCAGTTAAAAGCCTTTTTTTCTTTACTGTATCAACATCACAAACAAGCAGAGACAAATCTATTTATGGTGTCCACTGACGCTTTTCGGGCCCTTGACCCTTGTTTAAAAAAAAAACTTATTTTAAATACCTTAAAAACCAAAAAGTGAAATATAAAAAGACATTGTCAGGACTCAGTTACCTGTTAAAAGGGTTTTCAACGCCCCATTTTAATTTACCCCGGCCCTTTTCCACCCCTGGGAGAGGCCCATGTGGGGAGCTCAGGAGTACAGCTCTAAGCCACTTGTCAAAGGTTTTTACAGGGCCCAAAAGGAGGGCCCCGAGACTGCCCAATCACTAAAGTGGCGGTGTCTGGGGACACAAATTTAAACCTCCTATTCCCCTTCCCGTTGCCTGTGAAAGGTTCTTGTTTGCTTTTCACCTGCGTTTGCTGTGTCTTTCTTGTTACCAGACCCTGGCTTGTCACCTGATTTGGTACTTCATTCTTCATTGTGTTCTGAACTCTGGCTTGTTTACTGGTATTCTTTCTGTTTTCTGATTTGTGGTCTGATGTTACCACTCTGTTGCTGACCCAGATGTTTGACCATTCTTTCTCCTGATGGGCCCTTCACCTAGTAGTGTAGGGACTGCTGACCAGTTGGGGGCTGCCGTTTAGTGCAGTTCGCCAAGTAGGCGGGGACAGTGGGCCGGGGTTCAGTCAGGGCTCACTCTACCTCCTTTGATGTGACACACATACTTTTTTTTAGGTAAAAAAAGACATACATTAATGCAGAATATGATCTTGTATGTTAATACTTAGCATTATACAATATATATAGCAAATCATTTCTGTAATTTATTCCAATTGGGAATCTAGTTTACAACTCTAAAATCCAATGTGCCTTCCTCACTCTAACTAGTTTTTCTCAATCACCTCCCTTCCTGGGTTTAAACACTTGTTCTATTACAAAAAACGTAAATGATTTATTGGATCCTGCATGTATTTCTGAAAAATGTTTGTTCACTCCTGACATGTGTCTGGCTTTTGATTATGCCCAATATATGTTCTGCTATCCTTACTTTGACCTTACGTATAGTGCTGCCTATGTAGGTTGTTTTACACTCTGTACTTTCTATCGCATAAACTGCATGATGCGTTTCACAGGTCGTAAGATATTGTATTTTGTATTGTTTCCCTGTTATTTTATTTGTAAAAGCTTACATTTTATACCATATTTGCACACATTACACTTATTTTTCCCATATGGAGAAAAACCCTTGCATGTGAGTGAGGTGTCAATGTTCTTTTTGTCTGTCTCAAAAAGACTGGGGGAGACTTCATTCCCAATGGTTCTGTCCGACTTCACTACACATGCTACAACCTGACCCACTACGTCTGCCAAATTCGCATCCAATATGGGCAAGTTCGATTTTAACTTGGTTAAAGTCTTTGCTATATGTAGTAAAAAAAAACTACGTTTTTGGAAAGTTTTTGGGGATACTTGTTTTTTGTTTCTTTAGCAGAGATTGTTGTTTAGTATTTTTTATGCCGGATCCATGAAATCATTTAAATGTTTTTGTAATTGAACAAGTGATTAAACCCAGGAGGGGAGGTGATTGGGAGAAACTAGTTAGAGTGAGGGAGGCACATTGGATTTTAGAGATGCAAACTAGATTCTCAATGGGACTAAATTATAGAAATTATTTGCTATATACTGTACATATTGAATAATGCTAAGGATTAACATATATCATATTCTGTATTAATGTATGGTATTTATATCTAAAAAAATGTATGTGTATGTATACAAGTATTTTTATGTTTCCCTGTGACTGGTTTTTAAGGTATTTAAGATGGATGTTACCCACATACTATTTAGCTGTGAACAAGGGCTCAGACGGGCCTGAAATGCCTCAGCGGATGCCAGGCACAGATTTGTCTCTGCTTGTTTGTGTTGTTACAATAAAGAATAAAGGGCTTTTAACTGCAGGATTTACAACCTTTATTTGGTAAATCAGTATGGTACCAAACACCTTGCTATACTGATTATACTTTGTTTAGGATATAGAGGAGATTCATGTGCATAGTATATGTATATAGAAAAAAATGAAAACATTTAAAAAAAATTGTTACTTACTAGATAAAAAGAGTGCCAAATCTTTTTCAAGTATATTATAAACTGGCTCCAAATAACTTATTCTAGTTTAATTAGGTACATCTACATGTACTGTACAGGTATATAATGAAAAAAATTACAGAAAATGGGAAATTATTTGCTCAAAAACACAATCACTAGGCCATACTTGCAGCTCAAAGGCTGGACAATAGACTAAACTCAGTAGGAGTTTGTCAGTATTTTGTGTTGGACATGTGCTGGGCAGCCCACCCAATTGAATAGTAGAGGCCTCATAGGCTGTAAGCCAGCATGGTGAACCACATGTAACTGTATAAGTGTCAACCTTTGTAGCGCCTTATCTTTGCAATTATAATATTAGCAACCACCCCCTAATGCATAGAAGGCGTGTGAGATGTTGTCTTATCGGTATTTTTGCATTTGTTCAGTCTCCCCTTGTTTTATACATACTGGTGTGAACTGGTACTTATCAAATGCTCAGCTTTTTATCATTCAGTTGTCCTTCTAGTGGAGGGTTGTGTGAGCAGCTGCTCATTAGTTATCTGCACCTGTTATATCTTTACCATGTAGCACAGAGGTTTGCATTGCCCCCAATTGGGTTTAGTCTATTATTCAGCCATTGAGCTGTAAGTATGGTCTTGTAGGTGTGTTTTTATGTACATGTAGATGCAATACTAAACATCCCATTTACAAGTATTGTACGAAAATCTGTCAAAGACTTTTGGTGCACTAAAAATCTACAACTAATCTAACAAATATTCTTGCAATAGGTTTAACAAGGCTATCTATCTATCTATCTATCTATCTATCTATCTATCTATCTATCTATCTATCTATCTATCTATCTATCTGTGAAAAATAGGTAGCACTCCCTATAATTAATATGAATTTGGATGCCAGCAACATAAGACCTCTGTAACTGGTCAATGCATACATAAGTGGGAAAAACTTGCAGCACTCACAAACGTTTGGAAAAAGTATCAAAAGTGGAGCTTTATTCCATATCCACATGCGTGTAAGTATGGAATAAAGCTCCACTTTTTTTTTCAAAACTTTTGTGAGTGCTATAAGTTTTTTCCATTTATCTATGTATCTACATATCTCTATCCCAGTAAGAACATGGTACATGTGCACATTTATTTATATTGAGTATATATGTGTTTGCATTTATCTTTCATCTATCATTTCTAGTATATACACCGTATGTATGTATAGTTGAAACCAGAAGTTTACACTATATAAAAAGACACATATGCATGTTTTTCTCACTATCTGCCAGGAAATCAGCATAGACCTTACCCGTTTTAAGTCAATTAGGATTACCAAAATTATTTATATTTGCCAAATGCCAGAATAATGCGAAAGAAAAAAATTAAGGCATTTTTATTACTTTCTGCAAAGTCAAAAGTTTACATACACTGGGATTACTATGCCTTTAAACAATTTGGGACAGCCCCATATCTTGATGTCATGTCTTTGGAAGCTTTTGATTTGGTTTATTGGCAACTTCTGAGTTAATTAGATACACAACTGTGGATGTACCTTCAGGTATCTGTAAATTGCACACCAGAAACACACTGCTTCTGTGTGTAACATCATGGTAAGGTCTAAAAAAATCAGCTAAGATATCAGGAAGAGAATTGTGGGCTTGCACAAGTCTGGATTATCCTTGGGTGCAATTTCTAGATACCTGAAGGTGCATCGTTCATCCATACAAACAATTATATGCAAGTACAAACAAGATGGGAATGTCCAGCCATCATACCGCTCAGGAAGGAGACGGGTTCCCAGAGATAAATATGCTTTAGTTCAACATGTGCATATCAACCCAAGAACAAAAGCAAAAGACCTTGTGAAGATGCTGATCGAAGCTGGTAAGATTGTGGTAAGATTCACAGTGAAACGAGTACTTTATCAACATGGGCTGAAAGGCCACTCTGCCAGGAAGAAGCCATTACTCCAAAAGAAACATATAAAAGCCAGATTCATGTTTGCAAATGCACACGGGAACCAAGATCTACATTTTTCT
>JAODAL010021233.1:0-67554 GCA_025379985.1 Phyllomedusa bahiana | reverse complement strand
AGAATCCATTTTGTGGGGAAAATGATACAGCAAATATGAAGAAGCTTTTTGGATGGTTGCAGTCCAGGATGTAACATCTTGTTATCAGTTTCCCCAGGATGTGGAATTTGGTTATCATCTCCCTTCCTTAAGTTTCGTTTTACTGGAAATCAACTAAGTTTCGGCTGATGCATTCCAGAGACTTTTTACTCAGAGACAACATGGACCAATGAAATCTACTCAGAAGCTGCCTAAATATGGACATATGTCCGTTCCTCTCGGCCCTATTGCGCCTGCGCTTGCTTGATTACAGATCATATAAATAGGTGTGTAATGCATTGTATTGTCAGAATTGCTTGGAACATGAATGAGATTTGAACCGGAACTCTGTGTCTGACTCAATTTCTATCGGCCGATACGTGTTCCCCTGATCGTGATTTGGAGTACCGGGACAAACGGGTGACCCCCAGTGTTGGCAAACGACCCCCGACAATACCATACTTAAAGCTGACCACTTACAAAGTTCAGCCTCTTCACACCATGAGATTTAACATCCTCTATTAGTTAAGATTAGTCCACCATAACTTGACCTGCAACTTCCACCTGAATCCTGAACCACAACATAAAAACTGTGACAGGTTAAAATACCAAGTTTTTTTTTTTTTTAACCAAGTAGCAAATTCTAGGAGTCATCCTACAGCACTCAGGAGAGGAAAAACCCCATGTGGAGGAAACCTCTAGGGAACCATGGCTAAAGGAACGCCCTTCCCTTGGGCTTAAACGGATAATGCCAACACAAGTAACTCATCAGTATTATAATAACTATGTCTCAAACCAGGTATATAATAAAGTCAATATAAAACAATACAATAATACATTCGTCATTGTACAGATCATAGCTACACGCAAGTTTTAGACTATTCATTAAAAAGGGGCGGGTGGGAGGGACATCTTTTCTTGACTTCTTGGTGAAAGAGGAAACAGGAAGAGAAGACCGGAAGTTATATCTATACCTAACCCCACCCTCCTCACAGTAAACTCTTCCCCATCCACACACTCCTCCCTCTCATAACACAACTCCCCTTGCCCATAATTATAAACTACACAGACAGGAGCCTAAACACAATGCAGGGACTTTACCATTGCCATTGGAGTATTGTTTCTATTAGTACCATTTTGAGATACATGCGACTTTTGATATGTTGGGAATTTATTTTCTTATATGGTGTTCACCAAGTGGGATAAATGATGTTATATTTAAATAGATCATCCGTTTACAGACATGGTGTACCTTATTATTATTATTTGCAAAGTAGCAAAAGGAGGGACTTGAACATGCAATCACTTGTCTTATATACGACATTCAATCCATTACACATTATGGCAGGGTGTAACAGGTATGTGAACAAGACAGCTGCGGAGGCATTCATAAGGTCTCTGGCTGCCATAGCAGCTGTATGGCACCCTATGATCTCATCTCGGGAGGAGGCCAAGGACCGTGGTCATACACTGTATTATTTAGACACTGTGCTGGTCTTCTTGATGGCATCTAAAGGATTTTCCTATGAGATGGGTGGGGAGATGGAAGAGGGCGCCATTTGCCTAAGACAGCAAAATGCCTTGTCCCAGCCGTGGAAGTAATAGAGTTTAGCTTGACTATGATATCAAAACCTTCTGTGTTATCTACTCTTATCTCTAAATAAAGGCCATTGAAAACCATTGAAAAAGTTGAAATAACATGGTGCTTATCTGTTGAGTTAACATTTGCTACATACACTACTCACAAAAACTTCAGGATATTTGGCTTTTGGTTGAAATTTCAGGATGAACCTAAAATTTCTTGAATTTTTTTCTTAAATGAACTAAATGAGACCATGTCTTAACTTTAGAATGCACATGTCCAACTGTTCAGTATTTCAGTACTTTATGCACAACTTGCTGATCTCTAACAAGGAGCTTAATGGCAAACTCCCAACAGCTGTTTGATCCCCGTAATCACCCAATAAATTTAGGGCATAAATTTTGGGATTTAAACAGTCCTCCTCATCTTGCTGTTCACATTGTGACATCATGAGACAAAGACAACATCTTACAATTGATCAATAGTACCACGCCATTGCCAGGCTTCAAGCATGATGCTTTTTAGACGGTAGTGACCACAGAGCAGCATAAATTTCATTTTCCAGAAATAAAAACACCTGTATTCAAGATGATCACTGCATCCTTTAAAATATATCTTGAGCTTGTTTAATGGCCCACTTCTGGGGTATTTCTAATATTATCTGACCACTGCAATTGTCACCCAATGTTTTGTAAATAGCCAAATTGTGTATTAATTTAGGGTTTTAAAATTTAGGGTTTTACACCACTTCACTAAACTTTGAAGCTTTTTTTTTTTTAAGTAAAAAAGTATCCTCTCTTATGCAGGCTCCGTGTACAGGGTAACTAGCACACTGGACAAAAAGAGCTACCACAGCATTTTGATGTGTGCCATGCATGCAGTACACTGGTGTATGCCCAGTTGTTCAGGAATTCATATTACAGAAAGACAATGATATTAATATACTTAACATTCTCAGGTCCATTTTTGACGGCAGGCGGGGTAGGCAGCCACTCATGGCACCACTCACCTTAAGAAGTGGGGGCACCCCAGGCATGTACTGATGCCGACCACTCATTGACTAAGTCTGGACAGCTGGTATCCAACTTCACGGGCCGTTTTAAAATGGCCATGCAAAGTTCGCAGCTGCACATTAACTGTGCAGCTGTAGAAGGGCAGAGCCGGTTGTCAGCATTAGTTGGCTCTCCAGGGAGAAGGCAGGGATGGCGTACTACCACTATTGTCAGCCCAAACCGCAACTTTTAGCTCAATAAGTGAATGTCTATGATTTGGAGGGGGGGAATTTTTTCTCCGTACTTTAAGTACTATCTAGCCTACAAACAACTCTGCTTCTAGGTTGTGTTAGAGCTACCCAAGGAGACAAGCAAAAGGCCGGTAGGCTTCAAGAAATGGAATGTCCGACACACAATGGCCGACACAGTCTCCAGACTTAAACCCCATTGAGATTGTATCTGGCTAGAAGGGTGAAAGGAATGCATGCCATTTCCAACACATTCGTGGGAACTTCTGCAACAATGTTTTGAAGAAATCTCTGTACAACATGAATGTAATTGTAGAAAAAAGCATTAATTGTTTAAAACTATTATATCAGCGAGAGGTAACTACTTTGAAGAGTTAAAAATTTTAAATTTTTATTCATCTTAACTTATTTATTTCTTCTTTTATTCAATAAAAATGTGAAAAATTAAGGTGTTCTAAAACGTTTGACTGGTAGTCACTTGGATAATTAAAAGCATTAAAAAATTATTCCCACATAAGATGGCACATATCAGATTCAGGAAAAAAATTCTGCATTAAAAAAGCCAAAACTGGCTGTGACGGAAAGGAGGTAATGTTGTATAATTTCTTTAAGGAAGGAACTTAATGGACTTTTTCTCAACCTGGGGACTTATTTATAGCAATTTCTTGCAATGAAGTGATTGCAAGAGCTGTATTTTTTGATTTTTTTCCCATTATTGGATTTTCTCCCCAAAGTTACTTCACATAGCAGCAGCACTACATTATGTATATAAATCAGAAACACTTATGTAATATGTGTGTGCACGCATACATAAGTGTTATATATTTTATGATATTGCCTTCACACTCCATAGTTCTCTGCCGCAGACAACGTTGACACATTATAAATAAAAATTGCTATAAATTGAGAGACATCCTGCTGGATTCAAGCTTTCAAGATGTTTGAAACATTTTGCACACACACACTGGCACGGCCTCTTCAGGAGCAGAGTCTAATTAAAAAGAGTGTTGGAAAAGATTAATGTTCTATACGTCTATTTTGCTGTGTTTTTAACTTTTTTCAGTTTGCCTAGAGACGGTTTTGGGTTTCAGTACCCTGGTGCACAATGTTATAAATTACAGTATTTGCCTGTTTGTCTAAGGAAAGAAAGAGTAATGTTAAACCTTAAATGTCCCTTTGGAGTTAAAGGTCACTTTGTAAAAATTAGACCTTTGTTTTTTATGTGAATTCCAGATCACGTGGCCTAAAATCGCCTGGTAAATCACTTGTTGATCCTCCTCATTACTACAAATTTCAGCTATTACCCATGTTTAGGCACCAAATGGTTCACTGATTCTCCAAATGTTTTTGAACAATGTGTTTCTTGGTGGTTTACATTATTTTAAAGGAGGATCTCATTTCACAGAGGGGAAAATGACAGAACTTTCCATTGTATTTTTATCTTTAAGAAAATGCCCCCCAAATTCCCTGGACTCTTTCACATAAGGGTTATAAATAGGATGCAAAATTGGAACATGGCACATTTTTTTTTTCTTTTGGATTCCATATGAAGCCTCCAAATGAACTTATAAGCATCTGGAGATACAGAACTATAGACTTGTGTCACATCACAACCTTGGAGCTTAAACAGATCTGTAAATCATCCCTGCATTAAAATGTGTTACTATATATGCAGTGCTCTAAAGCTTCAATTACAAACAGAGCAGGATGCATGAAATAAAGAAATAAATTATACAGTTTACCCATATCCCTTCTAGTAATCTATTCAGATTGTGTTTTGGCAGCCTGTGCATTGTCTACCATGCTTTTGCATCTGATACAGAAATAGTATGCATTTGTTAATTAGGGCAAACATAGTTCCTTATGACTGTGTTTTCCTTATGGACGTCTATTACCCAGCTCTATCATTGGAATAAATTTTGATGGTATCCCAATGGATTAAACAAACAAGCTGCCAAAAGGCAATGTGTATGTGGCCTAAGATACAAATGTGGACAAAATTGTTGGAAAAGAAAAACCCAAAATGGTCAATGGAATAACCTGAAACCGACAAAAGTAGTAAATTAAAATTGACTGAAAATCAACTAATAAAAATCCGACATTGATTTTAAATTGTGGTTCAACTGAAAAAAATTAAAAAACAACTAATTAAACTGGTCTTTGAACCAACAATTTTGTTCTCAAGTGTAATTGTACTAAGCAATCTTCATGTAATACTTATACAAATATACACTCCATTTAATGTACCTGACTTGTTTAGGAAGTGAATGAAAAAAACTGTGATTTCCCAATATGGCTTGTGAATCTTCTGGTTTCATAATTGTCTGACGAGATAACTTCTTGTCTTGTGATTCAGTTAACAGCCTATCCTCTAACCCTCTATGATTGTGAACTTTCCAGTGTTGCGTCCTACCTTCATTTACTTTGTGTCTTCACTTCTTCAAACTCCCTACTCTACAAACCAGTCAAACTAACAGCCACGCTCATATTCCTGTCCAACTTCTACATCGATGCCTCAACCCTCTGCCAGTTGCTCCATTGGTTGCCTGTTCATTGTAGAACACGATTTTAATATATTGCTTACCCACATACAGATGTAGCAAACCTAGACTTGACAGATAACACCCCATGATATTGTGGCATAGAAAGTTATCTACAATGGCTTTTGTTGTGATCTAAGCTTAAATAACACCAAATGCCGTGATATCACGGTCAGCTTAAACTTCACTACAGCAAATTTTCTTACAGAAGAGTCTATTCCTCTTGTCTGATTGTTAATGAGTTTGTGACTAGGTAACGTTTGTTTTTTTTCTCCATATGTATTTTAAAGTGCTGCTGAATATGTTGATGCTGCATAAATACAATTTTTTTTACTATCTTTTAGTTTTTAACTTGCCTAATATCACTAGAATACCAACCAGTACTAACTATAACCTTAAGATGTACTGGTAGTATTTTCTTCTAGAGGGCTTGTTATACTTTACACCTCATTCTGGCCAACACGAAAATACACTTGGAATTCCATTAAGTAGTAACATTAGTGCTGACAAGATCAATATACCATTAAACAGTGATATTAAAAATTGGAAAATTATTTTTCTTTGCAGGACATACAGTTTTAGGTAGATGTGAAAAAATACTGAAAAGTAGACCTTAAAAAGCCCTATATTTTATGTTAAAATTACACCTTGCCGATAGCCCAAAGCACCCCAATGTAGTAAATAGAATCCATTAGGAGACGCTGGTGTCCGACATGTAACTGGTCCGGTGCCCCCTCTATGACAGAGGTTTCAAACAGAACTTTGGACTTAAATGTGAACCTAGCCTAAGGATGCTTTTACAAATAGAATTGTTAATAGTTTATTGCTATCATTTCACAAAATGCAAAATGAATGAACAAAAGAGAAATCTAAATCGAATGTTTGGTGTCACCACTCCTTGTGTGGAGTCCTGGAAATGATGATATGTCCACCACTGGACTTTGATCTCAACATCTTCTCTGGGGTTACATGAGGAGACAAAAGAACCAACATCTACAGAAGATCTGTGCTAGATCATCCAAGATGTTAGAAACAACCTCCTTGACAGGATCCTTAAAAAATGTGTATAAGTGTAGGCAGAACTGTTGCTGTTTTGAAAGTAAATGGAGGTCACGTCAAATACTGATTTGATTTTTCTTTTTCTTCTGTTCATTCACTTTGCATTTTATGAACTGTTAAAAAATAAACTATTATCACTTCTATTTCTGAAAACATTCTTACTTCACAGCATTTTTTCCACAGCTGCCTAAAACTTTTGCACAGTACTGTGCAGCTTTGAATAAGGACATATGCTAAGGCTTAATACATGAAATGGAATGAGAAAGAATGAAGGCATGCTATGTATACTTATGAACAGATTTGCATTTGTCTTGTATACCTGCCGTTCATTGAGACAAACCATGAAGCTAACTATACCCAATGGACTGTTTTAATGGAAGAGCAATGGAATATAGGACATGATCCAAGAACTTCATAACTCCACTCATCACCAAAATGTTCCTTCTCAGAACTGAGGAGGGTACAGCCAAAAAAAAAAAAAAGAGGTTTGTGCTCTGTACATTTTTATTTGAATTTGTGTTCAAATCTTACTAGGAAATGGGAATCTGTCCATCTAGTTTTGCCCTGAGAGCTGAATTTAATTATAGCTGTATTAATGCATTACATTGTGTCTGCTGGAACTAAAATATCTTACAGACCTCAATTTATTTTTCACATATATCAAATCCAGTTCATCTACCAAAAAAATCTCCGGAGGCTGGGGCTACACACAGAATTTTTGTAGCGTGGTATCTGAAATGTACTCCTTATAATGCTCTGCGCTTTGTTTTCTCTGGTACTTAAAAATGATTCAGATGTGCTCCATCCTTTCACAATTCTGGAATTTGCGCTGGTGCATCCCAAAGACCCAGCATTCAATGAGATAGTCCTGGATTGTTAAAACTGTCCCGGTGTCTTGGCGGATGGCTGTGTAAGAGCAACATATGAGCCCTTCTTTATCCAACAACTCATTGTAGAGCGCCCCTCTGGGTCTTTCTAAAAGTCTAACAGTAATTGCTAGCCATGCAAGTTGCAAGCTCAGGCATTACCTGCAGTATTATAGACTATTGAAAGCTGCTTTCAGACTAGGGTCCCATGTTGTATTAACCAGGCTGCCATGGCGTGGCTGCAATGCAGTTGGAAGCTGTGCGAACATGCTCTTTTGCATGGTTCTATTGATTATTAAAGGCTGCCTGGTTTTGCAAGCTATATAGCTGCAAAATTGTTCAGCCAATAACAAATATTGCTAAATATCACTATTGGCCGCACTATTTTGCAGATACAGATGTAGAGTTTAGCTTGACCAGGGTACTACAGTTTGATCTAAGATCACAATAAAAGCCATTATGGTGATATCATGGTGTGTTATCTGTAAAATTTAGCTTTGCTATATCTGTATATAGTTTACAAAACCAGGCAGCTGTTAACAATAGAGAACTGTGCAGAAGAGCTTATTTGCTCTCAACTGCATTACAACCACACCAAATGGATTATGCAGCATTGGATCCTAACCTTAATTTAGGGCCCCCCTCCCCTATAAGCCCGTAAGGCGCTTTGGGTTTGGGACCAATTGACTCACTTCTGGTCCTACGACCAGGCAGCAGGCAGCAGTGATTATAATTAACTTAAAGGGGTTTTGCCAGGACACACCTTATCTGCTAAGAAGCTAATGTAAACAAGCCATGCTGAGCTAAGAGAGAGAGATCACAGCCGGCCAAGCCCGCATAAGGGATCGTGTGAAATGTTACGCAAATAATCAAACAAAAATAGTGGATTCTGTATCAAAAGAAACACCTTTTCCCACAGCACTTGTAAGCTTCTTCATTTCTCTGTCATAGATTTAAAGGGATCTACTCAATAAACAACTACAAAGTATACAAAAACAAAATATTCTACCCGTCCCCTTGAAACTTTTCAGCCCCTTCAAAAAGAAGTGTTCTCTGAGCAAGCTGGGCCACGCTCTTGTCAGTTGTAACTAATAGAACTTATAAAAAACAAGGGCGGGGAAACAGCCTGTACCTCTCAACGCAATTTTTGTAATCAATTTTTTTAGAAAAGTGATTAAATACCCATTTTGGAGGATCCCCGTCAAATTACATTGTGGCAAAACCCCTTTAATGCAGAGCTTATATTATGCTACAGTCTCTCACAAAAGTGAGTACACCCATCCCATTTTGTAAATATTATAAGTAGTCAGTTCATAGATTGTAAGCTCTTGCGAGCAGGGCCCTCATACCTTGTGTCTCATCTGTAAGTAGCTTTCACTGTGTAACATCTTCTTATTTTGAAAATTATCCCCTCACATTGAAAGTGCTGGGGAATTTTTTGGGCATATATAAATAAAGTTATTATTAGCAGTGTAAAAGCTTGTAAAATAGTGAAAATTTGGGGGCCTTTTCAAATAATCAACACAGGGCCATCAATGTCAAATTGCTGGCAACAAAAAATGGTACCACCAAGTGAAAATTGACAAATTGTGCCCAATTTGCCATTTTTCCTCCAGTGTCATGTGAATTGTTAGTGTTAGTCTCAGGTGTGAATGGAGAGCAGGGTTGTTATTTTTGGTGTTATCACTCTCACACTCTATCATACTAGTCACTGGAAGTTAGACATGGCACCTCATGGCAAAGAACTGTCTGAGAATCTGAAAAAAGTAGTAGAAAATCCATGGAACTCCTTTTTTGTGTGAAGAAAACAATTTCATTCACATGGTAGGTACATGATAAGTTAGTAGAAAATATGGTAGAAGCAATGAGAATCTCACGGTCCGACGTTTCTCAAGGACCTAAACAGTGGGGAACAGGAGACAGAACCTGGGGAGTGAAAAAAAGAATTGTTGTTTTTACATAAAATGGGCCAGGCAAAAAGAAATTGTCAAAACCCTGAAACTAGATGAGGGTTTCACCAAACAGCCTTTCCATGGTTGCCCAAGAATTGGTACACAGCTAGTAATGTCCAAGATTGCTTTTCAAAAAACATAGAGTGCTGCCCCATTGCTGCAGAGGTTAAAGAAGTGGGGAACAGCCTTGGGGCTCAGACCAATCCGCAAAGCATTACATTGGTTGCAGGACTTCTCCCAGAAAGAAGCCTCTTTTTAAAATTTTCACAAGAAAATTTGCTGAAGAAAAGCAGACTAAGGACATGCCTTGGGTTTTTGGGGACCAAGATAACTTTTTTGGTTCAGATGGGTCAATGGTGGGATACAAAAGGAGTAAAAGAAAGTTGTTTTGCCCAAAAGTCAAGCATGGTGGTGGGAGTGTCTAGTTTAAGTGCGACCTGTGGGGAGTACAGTTCTTTGAGGGAACCAAAAAGCCACATGTACTGTGACATACTGATGCAGAACATGATCCCCTACCTTCAGAAACTGGGCCGCAGGGCAGTATTTCAACATGATGACAACCCCAAACACACCAAAGACCACCAATACCATGCTAAAGAAAATGAGTGTAAAGGTGTTGGACTGGCCAAGCATGTTGCCAGATCTAAACTCTATTGGGCATTTTTGAGGCATCCATAATGGAAGGTGGACTAGCGTAAGGTCTCTAACATCCACCAGCTTTGTGATGTTGTCATGGAGGAGTGGAAGAGGATTCCAGTTGCAACCAGTGAAGCTCTAGCAAACTCCATGCCAAGAGAGTTAAAGGGAGGCTGGAAAATAAAAGTGCCACACCCAAAAATTTTTCACTTTTGGGACAATTTTACTCTTTTCTTAACGGTTTACATATTGATAGCTGAGTTATTTTGAGGTCGCATCAAATTTACACTGTTATACAAGCTGTACACTGACTACTTTGCATTGTATCAAAGTTTCATATTTATTTTGTCAAAATTTAAAAAATAAATAAATAACAAAAATGTAGGGGGGTACTGCTTTTTGAGAAAATGTAACTCTCTGGGGTGACACGCATTGCCGCAAAACATGGGAATATTATAGGGTTACTTACTCCTGTGACTAGTTTTAAACCTGTTAGAAAAAAAATATATGACCATGTTGGCACTGTGCCACTGTGAAGCCCTAAAGTTTGGCTTTTAAAAAACTTAGATAATGGAATTTCTTTTTCCCCCATCCTGCCTTATACCCATTTAAAAATTTTTGGGTTTTATCTTCTTTTATGTGCACTTTTTTACAAAATGCTGTAATTTTTTGTCTGGACATATAAAGCAGACAACACAAAATGCGCCTGTAAATTATTGATTTATCGTTCTTGCAGCCAGAGCAGATTCCAAGAATAATAAATGTATTACCTGACACATGATTGGAGTTATCTAATAAAGCAATGTGTAATTAGCAGCTTATCTGCAGTTCTCACCTCAGCCAGCATGTTGGGCAGTAAATGAAGGACGTGTTATAGATATCCTTTCTGTAGGTTTATTAAAATTGGTATGTTGCGTTTTGTTCACATCATGTACTGCTCTACAGAAGTCTCCTGGAGTGTATCTTAAAGGTTCCTGGGCCTCAATGCAAAATTGTTAAAACCATACTTTACATGTTATTTGCATTATTTAGACAGGTGGGGTCAGGGTGGGTATTGAATCAGTTATTAAAATAACCATGGTTTCATGTGAGCGTTATGTGTGGGACTGTTATGTATAAAAGGGGTTACACTGTAAGATGCTTTTACATTTACGTGTAATAGTGTGTGGTGCCATTCTATTTATACGAGAACAGTGTGAAAAACTTATATATTCAGGGGGCTATTATATTCCAGAGGCACAGTGTGTGGCATTCGTATATTCAGGGGACACAATGTGCAGAGTTATTATATTCAAGGTTTGGTATTGAGATATTTAGGGGGCACAGTGTGCAAAGCTGTTATATTCCGAGAGCACAGTGTGTGGCGCTGATATATTCAGAGGGCACAGTGTGCAGAACTTTTATTCTCATGGAGTGCAGTGTGTGGAGCTATTATATTCTAGGGGCACAGTGTGTGGCATTGGTATATTCACGGGCACAATGTGTGGAGCTATTACATTTCAATAGCACAGTATATGGCATTTGTATATTCAGGTGACACCATGTGCAGAGTTATTATATTCAAGGTTCACAGTGTGGGGATCTATTATATTCCAAGAGCACAGTGTATGACATTGGTATATTCAGGGGGCACTGTGTGCAGAGTTATTATAGCCAAAGTTCACATGTGTGGAGCTATTATATTTCAAGAGAACAGTTTATGACATTGGTATATTTAGGGGGCACTGTGTGCAGAGCTATTGTATTCAAGAGGCACATTGTGAGGAGCAATTATATTTGGGGGGTTTAGTGTGTGGCATTGGTGTGTGGCATTCATGGGGCACTGTGACATCACATATGAATCTCTGAGTGTCATTGTTTATTCTCCCTGTTACTGTATAGTCTGCAGTGATAATGTGTGGTACTCACCTAGTTTGTTAAACAACAACTCACACCAAGCCTTAATATTTCTTCAGATCATACTGGAAGCTGCAGTTTCACATGACAGAACCTACTTTGTACTGAACTGTATGTCATTACTATATTTATGCAATGCATTTGATTCTGGTGCTATTATTTTGTTATAAGCTTGGTTCTGGTTCTGTATACTATGTACCTAGCTTGATTCTGGTACCACATTTATGCTATGAACATAGCATATTATATATTATAATTTAATCAATTAGACTATCATTAAGATTTAACGCTAAAATTTGGTCTTAGGGGGATTTGAAATGACCATGAGGGTTGCTATGCAGTGTGTGCTGAGTATATCTTTTTGCTTTCCGAGAGTAAAATATGCGTTGTGTGAATGATGGCACGTATTTTACACTGCAGTCTATGAGAAGTGTTTAGAACATTGTTTTGGCTGTATTTTGACGTGAAATATGTGCTAAAATACGCAGTTTGAACATACCCTTAATAGTGACTACATTTGTCCTGTAGATTTGTATGGCTCCGCCACAGTTCCAACCCGGTATTTAACAAGTTACCTTTTTCAAGTTATCACAGATACCACATAAAATGATTGCCAGTTTTCTCCATACACGCACTGATAAATAGAAAGTTGTCAATCACTGCATGTGGGTTGAGTAGCAGGAGTTCCACTGTCTTTTAGGATGTCTGGTCAGGAGTTATTCTGCTTTTAACTCGGAAATTCTGCTCAAAATCATATAACCCTATATATCACAGAGATCAGCTTCTCTCCTCTATAATATAACCCTATATATCACAGAGCTCATTTCTCTCCTCTATCATATAACCCTATATATCACAGAGCTCAGCTTCTCTCCTAAAAAATATAACCCTATAATCACCAGAGCTCAGCTTTCTCCCCCTTTCTATCCATAAAAACCTTTTTATATATCACCAGAGTCAGCCCTTCTCTCCTCTAAAAACCATATAACCCCTATATATCACAGAGCTCAGCTTCTCTCTCTCTATCCCATAACAAACCCTATTTATCATACAGCTTCAGGCTCAGTCCTCTCCTCTGTCATATAACCCTATATATAACAGAGCTCAGCTTCTCTCCTCTGTCATATAACCCTATATGTCACCAGGGCCGGGACAAGGCATTTTGGTGCCCTAGGCAAGTACAACCAATGCCCCCCCCCCCCACACTCCCCAAAAACTGCCCCCCCCCACTAATTCCTCTCACCCCTGCGCCAGGTTCTGTCACTAACTTTCTGCATATTCCACATAGCTTCAGTCCATCTCCTCAGCATTCAGTGCACAATGACAAATTTGCTTTTTCAAAATCGCTCCCCTCCATATGACAGTGTAATACCCCTAAATAACAGTCACCAAAAATACACCAATACATGGAGCAAATCTACCAGACGCATCATTGTTACTAAAAAACACTCCTACAAAACCAAGACCCTAAACTATTACTACTTAAGGATCAAATAATCCTGCCAGAGCCTGCAAACGCAACCACCAATGTGACTATCACTTACACAGGCTCTGATTACATATACCACCCATAACAGTGACCATTAGTGGTAAATACTAGTTGTATGTAGACGCTCTGCAGACATATAAGTTGATTACACGCAGTTACATTTAGTGACTTACAGGAACATCATTTCTGATCAGCTCGTTCACCTTCCCTTTTCTTCCCATCCGGTTCAACCTTCATGCCGATGGGTCCCGACCAATACTCGTCCCGCAGATTTGGACAACAAATATCTTAGAATCGCACAATTCCAGTAACTCCTTATTTAAAAGGGATATAAGTCCCCTCAGTTAGAGAGGTAATAGATATGCCCTATCAGTCAGGCAGGTATATTGTATATTGTCCCCTTAGACAGGTAAAGGTATATAAATATAGGGGCACTCAGGCAGGTATATAGATAGAGGGTCACTCCAGGGAGGGATAATAGAATAGGGTTTACTCTCAGGCAGGTATTATAGATAATAGGGGCACTCTCAGGCAGGTTATATACCTATAGGGGCTCAGGCAGGTATATAGCTAGGGGCCACAGCAGGCCCTATGGGCCACAGGCAGGCGTATGGGGGCTCCAAGCAGCCTAATTGGGCTCAGGCAGGCGTATAGGGCTCAGGCAGGCGTAATGGGCCACAGCAGGCGTATGGGGCCCCAGGCAGGCGTATGGGGGCTCAGGCAGGCTTTGGTGCCACAGGCAGGGTATAGGGCCACAGGCAGCAAAGGGGGCCACAGGCAGGCGTAAAGAGGGCCACAGGCAGGCGTATAGGGGGCCCCAGGCAGGCTTAAAGGGGGCCCAGGGAGGGAAGGGGCCACAGGCAGGCTAAAGGGGGCCCAGGCAGGCTAAAAGGGCCACAGGCAGGGAATAGGGGCCACAGGCAGCATATGGGCCCCAGGCAGGCGTATGGGGGGGAGGGTTTTTTCCACAGGCAGGGTGTTATAGGCCACAGGCAGGCGTATATGGCCACAGGAGGCGATATGGGGCCAGGGAGGCGTTTTGGGGCCACAGGCAGGTATAGGGGCCACAGGCAGGCATATGGGGGCCACAGTCAGGCGTATGGGGGCTCAGGCAGGCGTATTGGGACCACAGGCAGGGGTATCGGGGCGACAGGCAGGCATATGGGGGCCACAGGCAGGCGTATGTTGGCCACAGGCAGGCGTATTGGGGCTCAGGCAGGCGTATTGGGACCACAGGCAGGTGTATAGGGGCCACAGTCAGGCATATGGGAGCCACAGGCAGGCGTATGGGTGCCACAGGCAGGTGTATAGGGGCTACAGGCAGGCATATGGGGCCACAGGCAGGCGTATGGGGGTCACAGACAGGTGTATAGGGGCCACAGGCAGGCGTATGTTGGCCACAGGCAGGGATAGGGGAGGGTCCCGGCAGGCGATATGGGGCCACTTTAGGGCCCGGCATAAGGGGCCACAGGCATGGGTAAATGTATAGGGGCCACCCCGGCAGGTGGGGAATATAGGGGCCACAGGCAGGGAATTGTAAAAGGGGCTACAAAAGGGTAGGGGATATGGGGGCCACAGGCAGGCAAAAATAACAATATTCATACTTACCTGCTTCCCGGGCGCGTGCTCCTCTTCAGGCCCCGCTTCCAGCGCCGGGATGCTCCTCCGGCAGCTCCTCGGGCACACAGCCTATGACGCGCTGTGCGCTTGAGGAGAGGCAGCATCGCGATGACATCACTTCATCGCGACGCTGCCAACTGAGCCGCACGGGCCGGCTGGGGGGGTCCTCAGCGCTATGAGGACCCGGGGGCCCCGCTGTGTCGGCCCTCCGGCTTACCGGAGGATCCATCGATCCTCGGGTGACGGGCCAAAACTGCCTGCGGAGCAGGGAGCGCTCGCTTTTCTGCTCGCAGAAGCGGTCAAGAGACCGCCGGCGCTTCAGCCCATGGCAGCGGGCCAGCTGCCCCGGCGAGGTTCGGGCCCTGCCGCGCCCCTTAGGGGATAGGCAGAGGTAGCGCCCTAGGCGATTCGCCTTCCTCTCCTACCGTGCGTCCCGCCTCTTTATGTCACAGAGCTCAGCTTTCTCCTCCTCTATCATATAACCTATATATCACTGAGCTCAGTCTTCTCTCCTCTATCATAAATAACCCTATATAGCACAAATATCAGCTCCTCTCCCTCTATCATATCAACCTATATATGAAACAGAGCTCAGCTATTCTCTCTCTTCATCATATAACCCATATATCACAGAGCTCAACTCCTCTCCCTCTAACATAACCAACCTATATGGTCACAGTAAGCTCAGCTACCATCCTCCTATCATATAACACCTGATATGCTCACAGAGCTCAGCTCCTCTAATCATATAACCCTATATATCACAAACTCATCCTCCTCTACCTCTATAATATACCCGTAGTATATCACAGAGCTCATCTTCTCACCCTCTATCATATAACTCTATAGTAATCACAGGAGCTCAAGCTCCTCTCCTCTATCATATAACCCTATATATCACAGAGCTCAGCTTCTCTCCCTCTATCACTTTCTGCTCACAGATAAGGCAGCATAAACCACATGACAGGTTCGCTTTAAGTATCTACTGTATATATTTTTTAAAATCTCTATTTTTTTTTTAAAAAAAGTATGGACATATTACATATAGCAAATCTGATGCAAGAATTTGAGCATTTGTAAATGAAACATGTTATACCTTAAGATAAGACTGAAATAGCATATGCTTAAAGGGAGAAGCACCGTGTCGGTGTGTGTGAAGATTTAATAGTCTGTTATACCTCACTGGGTACTTGCATATTACAAAGGCTTTTGGAAAGAGAGCTGAATGGTGATTAAATCCTCACACACCAACATGGTGTTTCTCCCTAATGATATATATTGCCCCTCATGAGCCACACTCAAGCCTCTCACCTAGCCAGTCAGTAATTTTTACTCTGCACTGATGAAGGGCAACACCCCGAAACAGCTGTATGTCACATTACAAGGCTTGGTGAGTCACATGTGAGTTAAGAACTACTACTTCCAATAGATTGTGCTGGAGAGTTCAGTTTTGTAATATGCTTAAAGGGAGAATTACAGCACCCATAACAAACGTCACATTGGTCACCTCCATAGCAACAATTGTGGAAAAGCGATGATCATTTTACAAAAAGAGAAAAACTAAAGCCTAAACTAATACCATAAAACCAAAACCCAAAGATCCATACATTCATTTAGTTACCCTGTTTCCCCGAAAATAAGACAGTGTCTTATATTAATTTTTTGCAACCTAAAGCCTCTTTTCAACGGTTATTTCAAAAACGATTTACAACGTTTCCGATGTAAATCGTTTAAAAATCAGTTGAAAACAGTTGCAAAAAGTGTCACAATGGGGGAAGTATTTGTAAACGATTTCCCGACGGATTCACCATTACAATCATTGTAGGGGTGAATCCCCCGGAAATAATTAAATTTCCCAATTGTTTTTCCTCCGGATTGCCGTCGAAAAATCCGCGGGGGGCAACCGGAAGGAATTTTGCGTCGTGGGGAACAAAACGACCCGTTTTTCTTTTTGAAATCAATTAGAAAATGCTGTGCTTATTTCGGACATTTCCCGGGGTTTGACATCGTCAATCCGTCGGCAAATCCGCCCCGAAATAAGCCTGGAACGACCCCAAAGACAGCTAAGACTTATTTTTAGGGGATGTCTTTTTTTTTCATGAACAAGAATCACATTTATTGTTGAACAAAACATCAACATGAATAAATATACTGTAGTGATTTCATCACAAACATCAGCATAAGCAGCCAAACTCTGAACTGCATCAAAAAAAGCACTAGGTCTTATTTTCGGGGGATGTTTTATTTTCAAGGAAACAGGATATCAATGTGTTTCAAAAGACATCCTAAAAAATGTTCAGACCAACACGTCCCCCAAACTGAAATGACTGTTTGGTAACAAAGGCTAGGCTATTTTTTGCCTGAATTATATAGAGTTACTCACTCTTTGGGTCTTTCCACTCGGCATGGTTTCTTGGTCTGATTTCCAGACGGTTTGCAGATTTGGAAACCTTCTGAAAACCAAGAAAACATCCCTATCCCCATCCCCTCAGTCCTGTTTTCTTGGTCTCATTTTGAATTCAGGGGCGTGCTTACTGGCTTCTACTAGGCTGCAGTAGAAGCCAGGTCTGTAACTATAGCAACCAGTGCTGGCCTATCATGAGAGATTGAACAGGTCTGTAGCTATAGCGACCTGAGGAGCTGATGCAGCCCATACAATGGGGAAATATCTAGTTTTTCTTTGGGGAAACACAGGTAAGGACACATTTTTGCAAAGTGACTTTGTTTTTGCAAGATTTTTAAACTTTAAAAAGAAACCCTTTTGGTAGTGGACCCCCTTTTTAATTGAAACTTGTTAATAGTCTACACTAAAACGTTTTTCAGCCGGGGGCGTTTTAAGAAACTTGGAAATGCACAATTTTTTTCCCTGTTTTCAGCAGAATATTGCAAGAAAATGGGTATGGAAAACCCGGGGCGAACTGAAACCGGGGAAAAAAAAAATTTTCAAAAAACCCTTAAAAAGTTGAAAAATTTCCCAAAGCTGGTTTCTTAAAAGAACCCAAACCCAGCATTTTACATATGCCTTTGTGGCCTTCCCCTTTCGCTACTCAGGGAAACCCTGCCCAGTTAAGAAAATTGTAATAATAAAAAGGCGCCCATAAATTGGTTTTATTTTTTAAAGGTTTTTAAAAACCAAAAGAGAAAAAGGGCCCTTTTGGTTTTTCCAAAAAATTTGTCTTTCTTTGTTCCCCTAAAAACCAATCGGGTTCCCTTTCTTTTTTCCAGAGCATATATAAAATGAAAAGGGGAAACTTGATTGGTTGCTATGAGCTTGGGATTGGGAAAAAGGAACCAAAAAAAAAAGTTTTTAAGGAAAAGGGGAAATTGCGGGCGTAAGGGGGGAAAAAAACCCTTTGAAAAAAAATTGTTTACCCCTTTAAAACAAAAAATTTTTCGCTTTTTTGGGGGGGGGGGAAAATGGTTTGGGGGCAAAAAAGCCAACCCAAAATTTTAAACTTTTTTTTAAAAACCACAAATTGCCCGAAAGAAATTTGACAACCCAATTTTTTTTTTCCCAAAAAATCTAACAATTAGATAAGTTTTGTTAAAATTATATAAAAGGCAAAAATTCCATAATTCTTTTAAAACTTATTCCTTTTAATTTCCGTTAAAAATCTTTTTAAAAAAATTTTTTTTAAAAGGTTTTGAGTGGATAACGGGGTAAACGAGTGTTTTAACTTCCCGGTACCCGAAGTTTTCTTAAAAAAAACCCTATTTTTTTTCAAAATTTTTTTTTTGGACCCCTTTCACCCACCTTTCCCCTTTCCTGATAAAATTTTTGGTTTTTGGAACCTTTCAGGGTTCCCTTTTTTTTTTTTTTTTTTTTTTTTTGTTTTTTTTTTTTTTTTTTTTGTTTTTTTTTTTTTTATTTTTTTTTTTTTTTTTTTTTTTTTTTTTTTTTTTTTTTTTTTTTTTTTTTTTTTTTTTTTGTTTTTTTTTTTTTTTTTTTTTTTAAAAAAAAAAAAAAAAAAAAAAAAAAAAAAAAAAAAAAAAAAAAAAAAAAAAAAAAAAAAAAAAAAAAAAAAAAAAAAAAAAAAAAAAAAAAAAAAAAAAAAAAAAAAAAAAAAAAAAATATTGGCCCTGGGGATTTTTTTTTCTTTCCTGAGGTACTCGGGAAAAATTTTTCTCATTTTCACATATTTTTCTTATGCAAATGAGCTTGATTGTTGCTATGGCAACAAAGAAAGTTTTAGGCTTAAGGGGCGAAATTTGCGGGCAAAAAGAAAGCCTTGAATTACCCGGGTGTTTGGGAGTGCGTGTGGCGATACTCCCTGATGCGGGGGGGGAAGGGGTGGGGGGGGCGGCAGCACCGGCCCCCTAGACGTCCATGCTCGCGGGCGTACTCCCCGCAAGTAATTGCCCATATCATTAAATTCCCGACGTACAATAGATGTTTGTAGAAGGGGGAAGGGGGCAAAAACCTAGTTCTCTTGAGAACTGGGGAAATTCCTAATTTCGGGCGCTCGTCTATTAAGCGCAAAATACGAACAAAATTTGGTGCAAATGCCCCCTTTTGTGAAACTGCCTTGACCCGCAGTTTTCTAATGCCCCCAAAGTGTTTCCACTTGTCAAAATTTTTTTTTTTTTTGTTCCCCCCTTCACCCTTTCCCTATTCTTTTCCATAAGCATAAAATATGCTTGAGTTGGTCATGGCAACCCAGGAGTTTACCTATTTTTTCTGAGAAAAGTTTTTGGCGTGAGACTAAACACCCTTCTGTAATTTCATCAGGATATATCCCAAATAGTTTCCCAAAAATATATAAATCTTTATTAACAGTCAAATGCAGCCTCATTCATCTTCTCCACAAATTGGTAAGAATGGAAACTAACTGTACAATTATTGCTCTCTGCAGCATCATTCATAATGTTCTTTCCCAGTGTATTGTGAACTGGCGCCTACTGAGACAGAAAATAAATAATGGCACCTCTCTTTGTTTTCTGTATAAAAGGCCAGGGCCAGTCGGTAATTTGGTTTTATGTGAAATACTTATTTTATTCCCTCAAAATTTTACAAATAAAAAAAAAAATCTGTTTTAAACCCCGGAACAGGGGAGCAATAAAAAAGCGAGGTTTGTGAATCCCTTTCAAGACAAAATGTTTGTATCTCAGCCTTGAATTAGGAAAAAAAGAAAAAAAATGATTGACGTCTATAAATTTTCAATTTGTAATGATAATATTATTACTGATATTATGCTTATTATTATTACTTTAGTATTGTGGTCTAAAAACTCTATAAATGCACATTTACCAATTAGTTCAAGCCAAGGCAGGGACGACAGGTAGTCAAGGGCCTAGAGCGCCACTTCATCTCTGACAGAAAAGGGGACGCAAGGAGGGTATGGAGGGCTAAATTTGGGGTTGGAGGTCCCAAACCCTTTTTTTGTTTAGGGAAAACCTGAATACCTTGTCCCAGTCCGGGTTTCCCAAAGCAGGTTATCATACCCAATTCTACACTTTTTTTATGCAAAAAGCATAGGTAGGTTACAAAGACCAGAGGGTGGAGGAAATGGAAGAATACATAACAGCAATTACATACAAGGTCGTTCAGTAACTATACAATGCCATAAGTCAGCATAGGAGCTGCATACACAAAATGATTGATTGTTATTTTTTTAAATCAAGACTGGACAGTTGCTGTATTTATTTATATCATATTCTTTAGATGCCTAGAGAAGAAGTTTACACCCTGGTGCTTTTCTGGTTCAGTGTTAAAAAGGCGTAGTGGAACTTTTACAACAAAGTTTCCAGCCCTTTTTACAGCCCAACCTAAATTTTCAGGCCACCCTCTTTTTAAAGGCCCCCCCCCTTAAATCTTTAATTGCTATTTAAAAAAAACATTTTTTGATGAACAATATTTAATCTTTAGGGTTGTTTTTTCTCCTTGCCCCAAAGCCAAACTTTATTTTTTCCCTCCTAGACAAGGACGCTTTTATTTTAAAATGGCAGATGTTTTTCAAATTTTCATTCCCCAACCCATAGAATATCCTGGGAAACCCCAAAAAACTTCTAAGTGGGTCAAAATGTGAAGAAACAAAAAACGTACTTGCGAGTCATTTTTTTTAAAAAGGCTTATTTTGTTTTTTAAGGATTTGTTCATTGTAGGTTGATACAATTCGGCAACTCAAAAAAAGAGGGTTTTCTTTATTTTTTGGGTTTACCTTTAAACAAAAATATCAAATTTTTTTAATTCAGTTTTTTTGAACGGTTTGGGCCCCATTTTTTTTCCCACCAAAAAAAACTTTTTTGAAATTTGGGAAACTTGAGGTGGGGTTTTGGGCCTTTTTTGTGGCCTGAATTTTGAAATTTTTTTTTTTGGAAACGGTTGGTTTTCTTTGATTTTTGGGTGTTAAATTTTATTTCAAGTTTTGGGGACGTTAAAAAAGGAACCCAAAAAACCGCAATTTTGGTTTTTCTAATTTTTTTCTTTGTTCAGCGTACGGGTTTAAAATTTGTTATTTTTTAAATTTGTTTGGCCCTTTTTTTGACTGTTTGTAAAATTTAAAAAGGGGGTTGTTTTTTGAACTTTTAATATTTTTATTTTTTTTTGTAAATTTTAAGCATTTTTTTTAACTTTTAACATTAAAAGAGGTTTTTCTCTTACATTTGATTCCTCTTACCTCATTTGTTTTCTTGGTTTCTTTTTTGGGAAATTCGGGGCCCGTGCTTACGGGTTTCTACTAGGTTTCCAGTAGAACCCAGGTCTTTTTGTTATAGAAAACCGTGCTGGCAGCCAAATCAGGAGGATTTTAAACAGGTCTTTAGTTTATACCCGACCTGAGGAAATGATGCCCCCCAAAACAAGGGGGGGTTTATCTTGGTTTGGAGGACATGTTAATGGAATATATTGAAAAGGGTGACTGTTTTTGCAAGGGATTTTAACAAAAAAAGAAATTCCTTGTAGGGGAGAAAACCCCTTTTTAAGTCCTCCTAAGGTGCTTGATCACTATGGGGCATGATTATTTATATGGCCAAATGCTGTAGACGTGTGTGCAAAGATGACGGTTTCACTACTTCCTGCATGGGGCAGGAACAGTGGCGTCGCTAGGCAGATTATTTAGGGCTTTGTGCCCCCCAATGAAATTTCCCGCTGCCCCCAATTCTCGCCCCTTAGCTTGGCCCGCCTAAATCACTGGGGTAGCGCCACATTGTTGGATTCTCTTTTCCAACGATGCCCCCACTACCCGTTCTCAGTGGTCCCCGGCCCCCTGTGATGCTGGCTTGCACAGGAAATTTGGGAAAAGGGGGGGAGGAGGGCGGTTAAATGTACAACCCCATTGGCTTTGGCCCGCCCGCCCTTTTGTGTGTAATGTGGAGGAGGGGGGAAAGGCTGCAGGGAAACCCCGGGGGGGCGCTGAAAACCCCCCTCCCTCCCCCTCCCTTTTCCCCTCCCTTTGCTCCTTTGATGGCCCGCACCCCGCAGAGCTGCGTTTAGGTATTTTACAGGGAGGCTGTGGGGGGAAAATTTCTTTTTTTGATTGTAAAATATTGTACATGTTTGGGGGCCAAATATAACAAGTTGGGAGATGATGGGCAGCTCTGTGCTGACCCAAAAAGGTAAAACCCCACAGTCATTTAAATTTCAAAACAGCTTATATATCTGACCCATGATTAAAAATCAGTGTTAAACCACAGAGCTGACATCTACAATTATAAATTGGGTGTACAAAATTTAAAATACATATGTACTGGGTGGGCCCCCAAGAGTTGAAATCCTTAATAAATGTAGATGGGTAGGGGTCTGTAATCTAATACAGAAACGTTTACTGACGATTGTGCGCCCCGACTTTTGTTTTAAAAATTTTTTTAAAAAAAGTTTTAAAAAAATAATAAAAATTAAAAAGTTGAATTTACACCCCTTTGGCTAGGTTCACACGGGGTTTTATTTGAAAGGGGGTTAAAATTCGCCCCCCAAATTTTCGCCAGGGGGCCCGGGGGGGGGGGGGCGGGGGCCAGCACCTCGCCGGCCCAAAGACTTGCTTTCCAAACGGTTTTCGTTTTTACGCCCCCTTTGAATTCAACCAAAGTTAAAATTTTCTCCCCGCCCGGCGGATTCGCCGAGCAGGGGAAGGGGACGTAATCCATAGTTCTTATGAAAAACTGTTAATTTTCCGTAATTTAACTGGGCTGTATTCCAGCCCGTAATTTGCGGGAGTTTCAGGGTAATTTTCGGACTTTAATTCGTCCCCAAATTTTAAAGGCCGTTTTGGAAAATAGCCTTTTTTGTCATTTTAAAAATTAAAAAAAAAAGTTTACACAATTGGTATCGCCCGGTTTTCTTTAAAAAATTAAGGGAATTAAAAAATTTAAAATCACTTATCCCCCTTCGGTAAAAACCCCTTTTGGAAAAAAAATGGTTTTTTTTTTTCAATTTTGGCCTTTGTATAAAAAAAAGCAGTAAAAATTTTGGGCGTCTTGCCCCCAAACCCGATCAAGCAACCCAAACCCGAGGGTTATAGCAAACCCAAACAGGGGGCCCATAGCCCCAATCAGCACCCATATTTAAAAAAATCAGCACCCCTAGTAACCAATCAGGGGTCATTTGGGAACCAATCAGATTCCATAGAACCCAAACCGAGTTATAGCCCCAATCAGCACCCATGTAAACCCCAATTTAGAAAACCCAAAAGCAACCAATCAGCCCCCTTTTGTTTAAATAATCAGAGCCCCTAGCAACCCAAACAGCACCCAAAAGTAACCAATCAGAGCCCAGGGCCACCCAAACAGAGCCCACCCGGGCACCAAACAGAGCCCCAGGGAACCAATCAGGCCCACGAAAACCCCAAACCGAGCCCATAGAAATTTAAACAGAGCCCTTGCCCCCAATCATAGCCCATAGCCCCCAATTTAAAAAGGCCCCCTAACCACCAAAAACAGGGGCCCCCAAACCCCCAAAACAGAGCCAATAACAAAAAATCAGAGCCCATAGCGTCCCGAGTTCCCCCTTTCCATTTCTTATACTGCTTTAAAAAAAAAGAGTGGCTTGATTGGTGGCCCGTGAGCTTTTGATTGGGGGCTTTTTGAGCTCTGTTTTGGTTTCTATGGGGTTGATTGGTTTGGGTAAAGGGCCCCCTGATTGGTGGCTATGGGCTCTGATTGGGTTTGGTATGGGCTTGATTAGTTGGTTGAGCTCTGATTTGGGTTTTTATGAGCCTGATTTTGGTTTTCTTTTGGGATTGACTGGTTGCTTGGGTAGCAATGATTGGTTTGGCTAGGGCCTGATTGGTTGCTGTGGGGCTCCCGATTTTGGTTTTTATTGGGGGGGGTTTATTGGTTTCTATTTTAGCTTGATTTGGGTTTCTATGGGCTCTGGGCTTTTGGGTTTCTATGGACTCTAATTAGTTTTCTAAAGGGCTCTGATTAGTTTGGGTATGACTTGTTTTGGTTTTTTATGAACTCTGATTGGTTGTTTGGGTTGACTGGTGGGGTATGGGGGCTCTGATTGGTTGGGTATTGGCTCTGGGTTTGGGTTTCTATTTTGGCTGGGGTTGGTTTTCTAAAGCGCTCGAATTTGTTTTTTATGGGAAATCTGATTGGTTTTTCTATTTTGCTTGTTTTGGGGGCTTTGAGCCCCTGATTGGTGGGTATGGGCTCGACTGGGGCTGTGGCTCTGATTTGGGTTTCTCTGGGTCTTATTGGTTGGGTATGGGTCTGTTTTGGGGGCTATGGGCTTCCATTGGTGGCTAGGGGCTTTTTATTAGTTGCTAGGGCTCTGATTGGTTGCTATGGGGGTTTGATTGGCGGCTTGAGCGGGTTTTATTTGGGGGGCTATGGGCTCTGATTGGTCGTATGGGGGTCCCGATTTTTTGGGGGCTGTGAGCTCGGGGGTTGGTTTGGCCCATGGGCTCTGATTTTGGTTTGGGTTTGGGCTGGGTTGGTTAATATGGGCAAAATTTACATACCTCCCCGCCTTTTTGGGGGGCTTTTATAAAAAAACATAAAAGGGGGCAAAATATCTGGGCTACCTGAGGTGGCCTAATTTCCCTTTTAAACCCACCAAAGGGGTTTTCCTATATACCTGGTACCCAAACTAATGTACTTAAAACCTTCCCAAAAAGGGGACCATATACCTACCTTCTTTGGGGGGGCTAAAAACCCTCAGTAAACTAATGGGCAGCCTAATAGGAAAAAATGACTCCCTTTTCGCAGGCCCCGGCTCTCCCGTCACAGGGAAAAACGTTTTTGTGGGGATGGGGGGTATCAGCCCGTTTTTCTGTATAAACCCCATTAGTTGGAAGGTGCATACATACACACCTCCCCAAAAACCCGGGGAGGTAGGTAAGTATACCCCGGTGCTGGAAAAATTAAAAAGGCGGTGGGCCCCCGGGTTAAAGGGGCACCTGGTTAAATCCCAAAGTGGTGGTTTATGTTTGGCCCTTTTCTGGTGGATTATTTGATCCCTATGTAGTAATATTATTGGGCCTTGGTATTGTAGAGTTTTCCCTTTTGTAACAATTTATATGTATGGTATATTTTTTTCCATGTATTTGGGTTTAAATTTTTTGGGAAAATGTTTGCGTGATTTGTAAGGTATTATTTACCTAATTTGATCGGTGCTTTTGAAAAAAAAATTTTCGTGCTTTTACCCTTTACAATGGGCTGCTGAGGTGCAAAGGACAGGATCTTTGTGGAAAACAGTGTAAAATTTTTTATAAAGGAAAAAAAACGTTTTTTTTTTTATTTTTAAAAAAACATGCCGCAAATTCCAATGTGGGGGTAAAAAAAACTTTTTATGAACCCACCCCTTTCCGTGCAAAATGAAAACCAGGGGGCCCCAAGCCCCGGATGTTTTAGGACCCTAGCAACGCCCCTGGGCAGGAAGCAGTGAAACAAACAACATGGCGGTGATAGAAGCCTTCCCACAGTTTCTGGCTGCCATGTTAAGTGATCTGGGACACGCAATCTCACCGCAGGGGCCCCGATTATAGTGAGAAACGGTGCGCAGCACAGTCTCCCATCCGTTTAGATGCCGCAGTGGCATAGGAGGTTGTTTATCTTCCTTATTGACAAAGTTCAACCCTTTAGAGCTCTGTAGCTTTGTGTCCTGATGCTAGAATCCCTTAATCACCAATGTCCCTCTCAAAGGCTCAGGCAAGAATGACAGAGCTGAAATGTCAGTCACTGCTCTAGAACCACCCACCTCCTGAACAGGAAGTGAGATCTGGGAATTTTCCTATAAAAAAAGGGGCTCTGTAAAAAAACAGTGGATTACCTCTTTTCCCCAAGTGTTTTTTCATTTTTAAAAAGGATCTATTAAAAAGTCTGACTATTGTTTCATCCATTTTCCATTCTCTAAATCAGACCTGCACAACTTGGCAATAGGTAAGGGTCAAAATTAGAATAGGATAACTTACGGGGTCTGGCGCGGGTGCCGCGGCTGCCTGCAGCCGTGGTCCTTCTGCTTGGGGGCTAAAAAACCCCCTTTTAAATAAACCGCCCCCGCTCCTGTTTTGGGCTCTGACAGCCGCTGGGGCGGTCCCGTTGTTTTGGGCCCGCCCGCGCGCGACGGTGGGGAGGGGATTTAAAAGGGTCAGCGCGCCGTTAATTGCTTATTGACGGCCGCTGGTCCTATATAAGGTACACGCCTCCAGCAATCTTTGCCTTTTTTGTTGGTGTGCTTACCTTGCGTTAAGTGTATTGCTGTTCGCTGATTACTCGTTACGTCCCCTTGCTTAGTTTCCTGACCTTCCCTTTTTTGCCCCTGCCGACCGTCTCCCTGTCTCTGACCACAAAAACCTCTGCCCCCCGTCCAAAATCCTGCCTGCCCCCGACTACGTCTTGAATTTCGTCTTTGCACCCCTGTACCCTGTATGAAAGGGGCCCCAGTCACGTCGGGGGTAAGACCTGGAGCCTCAGCCGCAGCAAGTCCACCCCGCTTTGCGGGGGGCTCGGGGTTTAAAAACCCCGGGGGGGTTTTAGGACTGTTCCCTGGGTGGCTTAGCTATATCGTTTTCGTTGGCCCGGGATCCACCCCTGCTTACAGAAAAAAATTGGCCATGGATTCCCCCGGATACCTTCCTGATCTCCGGGACATCACGACAGCGTCGCCCCAGCGGGAGTAATTTATCGACAGTAGGGGGCCATGTGCAGAACCTTGGACCTGTTGCCTCCCCCCGGTCCCGCCGCCGCCCCCCATTTTTTGCTCTGGCATCCTTGCTCTACCGGGCTCCGGTTCGGGGCCCCTCTCTGCATTCCCATTTCCCCTCTGCTACGATGGAGCCCCAAAAAAAGTGCCGAGGGTTCTCAGCCATGCTCCTTCCCCCTTGAGATGATGGGGCACCCAATTCCCTACGAGGACCCAAAGGTGGCCTTAAAATCAGCTCTTGTCCGGAAACCTTGGCTTGGGGTACAAAATAGGGGGGATCGAGGGGTACCCCTCGATGGGGACCCCCAAACCTTCCTGGGGGGGTTTTCCGCCGTCTTCGAGGAACCAGGCCGTACTTTTTTCGGCTGCCGCAGCATGCTCCGGCTTCTCAGGGCGGACCCCACAGTGGGTCGTATTGGTGCAGTTTCCCCACTTGTTTCGGAGGTTTGGACGGGGAAAAAACGAGCGTTGGGGGCCCGACTTTTGGCAAAGGCCTCTCGGGGCAAAAAGGACGAGCTCGCCGCTTGGGGATCTTCCCAGAGTTTTGGAGGGCCCTAATCCATTTAGCCACCGGTGGATATTCGCTTCGCCCGAAAGGCAAAAGAGCCCCGCCTTAAACGGGAAACCGTCGCCCACGCTGTTTCCCCCATTTGGGCCCCCACGTTCCAGCGGCACCTTTCCTCCTCGAGGGTCTCTGAAGAGGAATCTTGCAGGGGGGGGAAGCCCACCTGTCCCAGGAGGAAAACTTTCTCAGCGTCGTTGAAGCGCTCTGTTTCTATTGTGGCGGTTTGGCCATTTAATTGGGGACTGCCCGATGCGCCCGGGAAAATTCCGCCCTAGGGCTCATAGGGGGGGGGCCCCCTAGGTGTCAGGCGGTTTTCCCCCCTTCGGCCCCATACCCGTATGTTTGGCGTTTCCCCGGGGGGCCGCACTTTCAGGCCACCCCCTTTTTTTGATTCTGGATCAGCGGGAAAAACTTCAAAAGCCACAAAAATTTGACAGGTTTCGTCTCTCTGTTTTTTCCCGTTGAAAAAAAAACCCATGTTTGTCTCCCGGTCGTGGCGAATCCCTTCAGGGCTATCCGCTTCCGTAAAAACCCCCCCTTTCTGCTTGCAGATTGGGGCCCTTCATAAGGAAATTTGCAACTTTTGTTGCTCGATCCCCCTCGGAAAATCTTTGGGGCCTCCCTGCTGCAGGACCTTTCCCCCGACCTTGGTTGGGCAAGGTGAAGTATGCGTTGGGGTTTCCGATGTCATCACTTTCCCTGTCTAAACCGCGCTGTACCTCAGGTCGCCTCCCTAAAGTTGCCAAGCTCCTCCAGGTCTACCTACGCCATTGGGACTTTGCTGATGTCTTTTTCGGAGACAGGAAAAAAACGTTTCCCCTCCCACCGGCCTTATGATGTTCCTTTGGCCCCCGGGCTGACTCCCCCAGAGGCCGGGTTTCCCCCCTCTCCGTCCCGGAGACAAAAGGCGGTTTCTGGTACATCAAGGAGAAATCCGCAAAGGCTTCGTTCGTAAGTCCTGTCCCCGGCGGAGCCGGTTTCTTCTTCGCGGAGGGAAAAAAAGACGGGTCTCTCCGGGGCCCCTGCATCCGCTATGGGGCTTAAATAAAATTACTATAAAAAACCCCCTTACCCGTGCCTTGATCTCCGAACTCTTTGACCGCCTGCGGGGCGCAAAAATATTTTCAAAGTGGATCTAGCGGGGTGCTTAAAATTTAATTCGTATTCGGGGAAAGGCGATAAATGAAAATACGCGGGTGGCCACTTCGAGTATCTGGTTTTGCCAAATTTGGTCTCTGCAACGCTCCTGCGGTTTTCAGAACTTTGTCAACGTGATCTTTCGGGAAAATACTCTACAGCTGTGTTATAGTCTTTCTTTGGAAATATTCTAAACTTTTTTTCCGGATCTCGTAACTCTGCCACCCGTCCCCCAGGTCCTCAGGCGACTTTGCACCCCTAGCTTTTTTCCAAAAAACCGGGAGAAGTGTCTCTTTGAACGTACCAGGGGTTACCCTTTTTTGGGTACTCGTCTCTGATAAGGGCCCCCCGATGGATCCTTCAAAAAATCTTGCAGTGTTGCAGTGGCACAAAAACCGGTGGGCCCTTTGGCCCTTAACGATTCCTGGGGTTTGGCAATATTATAGACAATTATTCCACCTTCTCTACGCTTTTTTTGGCCCCTGGGGGCGTAACAAGAAGAAGGCAATCCCAATCCTGCCCCCCCCGCTCAAAAAAGCCCTTTAAAAAGCTCAAAACGGCATTCCGTCTGCTACGGTCTTGTCTCGTGGCCCGAAACCCACCATTCATTTGGAAGTGGATGCTTCCTCGGTGGGTTGCCGGTTTCTGTCCTCTGTAGGGGTCCCCTCGGTAAACTGAAACGTGTGGTTTTTCCAAAAAACTTTCTCTTTGCCGGGGGAAAAATTTTCCCTAGGGGGGATGCGATTTTTCTGGCCCTAAAATTTTGGGTCGGAAGAGTGGTCTACTTGTTGGAGGGGCTCGTCACCCTATTGACATTTTCACCCACCTAAAAAAAATCCTAAAACTGCAGTCGGCTCAACGCCTGAATCCCCGGCAGGCCGATGGTTTTTCTCTTTTTTTGCCGTTTTAAAATTCCTGCCACTTTCGGCCCCCCGGGGGAAAAAAGCAAAGCCGACGCCCCATCTCGTGCCTCGGTACGGTGGATCTTGAGCGCCCCCCCCCCCGCACATAGTTCCTCCTGAACGGCTCGTTCGGGGGGCCCCCGTGGTTTTTTCAAAACTTGCCCCCCGGGAAGGGGCATATGTTGCCCTGCCTTGGGCCCAGAATCCTGAATGGGGGGAAATTTTCCCGAACTGTGGGCATCCCCGGGTCATAAGTCTCTTAGCGGTTTCCCGTTTTATGGTGGGCCCACTTTGTCAAGATGTCAGGGACTTTGGCGGCCTGGGCCTCTGTGCCCGAAAAAGGTGCCTCGTCTCAAACCCGGGGCCTCCTCTGCCTCTCCCTGTGCCGGAAAAACCTGGACCATATCGCCATTGGACTTTGTCACTGACCCCCCCGCCCTTTATCTGGAAACACGGTTTTTGGGTGGGGAACGATCGTTTTCCAAAAAGGCTCACTTTATCCCATGCCGGGTTCCCTCTGCCCCCCAAGCTGGCCAAAATTTTTTTTCCCTCACAGTTTTGGTCTCCCTTTGCATTTTGCTCTGAAGGGGAGTCAGTTTATTGAAAAAATTTGGGCGGGCTCTGTGCTATCAGTTGAGATTTTCAGCTGGATTTTTCATCTGCTACCACCCCCCAAACTAAAGGGAGGTGGGGGGGGTTAAACCCGGTGTTGGGCACCTACTTTGGGGGCCTTTTTTTTTCGCTCGTTAAAATAACTGGTCCGTCTTCTCCCTGGGCAGAGTTTTCTTTAATTTTGACTCGGAATCCCTGGGGCCTCCCCCTTTTTTGGTCTTTTGGGTTTACACCCCCCCCCCCCCTCTCCTCTAGGTACCCCCTCCTTGTCCCTGCGTGGGGTGCCCAAGTAAAGGACATCAAGGCCTCTGGGGAATCCAACGGGGCAGGCCTGCTACGAGTTCTGCCCGCACCAAGGGTCAGGCTGGAAAGGGATCGTGGCCCCTACTTGAGCCAGGAGACAGGGTTTTGGGTTTCCGAAGTACATCCGCTTTAAGGGTGCCGAGTACAAGTTGGGTCCCCCAAATTCTTGGGCTTTTTGTTTGGTACTTTGGGACTGAACCCCCGGGCTCCTATAAGCTCGCTTGTCCCCGACCCTTTGTATCCCCCAAGCGTTTAGTGTCCCCCTTCAAACCTTTGGGGCTGAAAAACCCCTTTTCCGTAGATCTGTCTGCCTTTCCTGTTTTTAATACAGATACATCTTTGAGGTCAAAGGGGGTGTGGCCGGGGAAGGGTGGGGGGGAAGCGGTTTTTCCTTATTGCTGGAAGGGCTTCGGTCGGAGGACGTCATGGGAACCCCGGGCCCAAACCCGTCCCTGATCTCCTCTCTAAAATTCCCAAAAGGAAAAAAAGGGGGAGAACTCGGGCCGCGGGTGCCTGCAGCCGTGGTCCTTTGTTCGGGGCTGGAAACCCCGTATCACCCGTCCCCGTCCCTTTTCCCGGGCCTGACGCCGCCACGTGCGTCCCCGTCGCTTAAGGCGCGGGGGCCGACGGCTGGACTGGATTTAAAAGGGGCCGCGCGCGTTAATTTGGGTTTTTGACGGCCGTGGTCCTATATAAAGGGCACGCCCCGTTACTTTCCTGACCTTGCTGTTTGCCGCCTTTCCCTGACCCTCTGCCCCCCCTACCCGAACCTCTGCCGCCTGCCCCGACCTTCTGCCTGTCCCCGACTACGTCTATGGATTATGTCTTTGCACCACGCTGTACCCCGGCCGCCATCGCAAGCAAGTCAGGTCAGGGGTAACGACCTGGTAGCCTCACGCCACAGCAAGTCCATCCCGCTTTGCGGCGGGCTCTGGTGAAAACCGGGGGCTACTTAGACTCCATTCCCTGGCGTGGCTTAGCTATCATCGCTTGCGTTGGCCCAGCGGATCCACTCCTGCGTTACACTTATTCGGGTCACAGAGAACGGACATGGTCCAGCATGCATGGCTCACTCCGTTCTTGTCTATACGAATGTCGAAGACAGCCAAGACAGTGCACTGTACAAATATGGGAACACCAAAATGGTAGCAACCAGCACCAGCAATTAAAATATAGAAAAGATTTATTTAATTCCTTTAAAAATACATAGAAAAATACATAGTGTAGAGCTGACGCGTTTCGGATATATACCCTTAGCCGATAAGAGTATACGACTAGTTGTATAAGGATAAATCTGGAACGCGTCAGCTCTACACCATGTCTTTTTCTATGTATTTTTAAAGGAATTAAATTAATCTTTTCTACATTTTGCTGGTTTGCTACCATTTTAGTGTTCCCATGTAAATGAGCCAGAGACTTTCAGGATGAACCATGCACCCTTACTATCAGTGCCTCCCAGCATTACCAGATGAGCGGGCTGTATCAGTTATTTTTTGCCATATGTGTGCACTGTATGACTATTGTTGCTCATGCATGGTCACCTTCATTCACTGTAGCCGGACCTTTCTTACATTTTCTGCGGGCTGCCAGAAATGCAGGCTTTACCTTGTACAGGCCTGCTCTAAATATATTCAACCAGGTTAATCAAATCTTCTTCCTTAAAATCTGCGTGAACCTGAATTGTGCTGCAATACAGTACACTGTGTGCATGGGGCCCAAACTATTTAGGTGTTTCCTAATTGTGGATTCCAGGCAGAGATTGTTTTAGCACTGAACTTAAAGAAGCCCCATAGGAAGCAGGATAACTTTTTTCTGGGAATTAAAGTTTTAATAGCATGGGCAACATATTCAGCCTCGTTCACACTGTTATCTGTGTAATCCTTGGGTATCAGTTTGAATCCTTCCCAATCAATACTACAGATTTCATTTTTAATAAGAAATTTATTTACAATGGTGCAGCCGGAATAAATCTTCTGGAATCAATACGGCAGAAAATAATGAAATGAAACAATAATTATAGTGTTTGGTTTCCTGGTTTGAGCTATACTATGCATGAACTGGAATGCAAACTGATACGAGTTGCAGTCGTCATACAACGGAGTTTAACTGCTTCAGGCTTGTACCCACTTATGTTTCTCTAAGGAAAAATTCATTAGCTCAGGCCCTTACATACAATCAAACAGTAGACAGTAGGAGGCTGCTTGTTAAAGGGGTGTCCTAATATTTTAAAATTACTGTTAAATGGGGCTAGTAGTAGAGGCTTATAATAAAAATAATAAACTTTATTTATATAGCGCCAACATATTCCTCAGCACTTTACAATTTAGATGGTATAAGTACAGACACTACACATTAAAAAGTACTTACAGATGAGACACAGGGTGTAAGGGCCCTGCTCGTGAGAGCATACGATCTATTAGGGCTTGTCCCCACTGCACGGGTTTTCTGTCTGGAAAAACATAGGCCATGTTCATTCTTTCGACCGGCTTTCGGACGGAAGATTACTATGTCTATGTAAATGGGGAGAGATTTTCTCCGTTAACCTCAGAGAAAAGCCGTCTCCCGGCGGCCGCGTACCCGGCCCGAAAACATGCAAATACCGGTCGGGATTTCCAACCGGTATTTGCACTGTGCCATGTGAATGGCCCATTAGGGTGTATGTGTGAGACAAAGGGTAAGAAGTGCTAAGTTTACAATGGTCCTACCATGTTACATAAATATGAGTTGGTTTACATGCTCCATAATTAGTGAATGGAGTGTTGCCTCTGCTGTTGGACAACCCGTGGCACAAGAAGTGAAGAAGAGCATATCCTGTAGCATTACAGAACAGCAGCAGTGGAGGAAAAGGAGATCATTTTTTTTCCCTCACCCTGCCCCCATTATGTTTTTTAAGTTGTAACACTCCTTTAATTCTTAGGTGACAATGTATGCCTTACCCATTGGGAAACTGTACAGGTTGCACCAATAATGTGTCTGCCCCTGCTATAGAATTAAGATAGACTGCAGTATTCCTAGAATAGTTAAGATGGGTGGCATATCCCAGCTAAGTTATTCTGCCTTAGCTAGGATTTTTTATAAACCCGTCTAAGGTAGCAAGTTGAGTGAAGGAATACCCACCTTTGACTATAGCTAATGTTCAGACTTGGGCTAGCCCATAGGGGAGCAGGGGAAGCTCCTGGTGGGCCCCTGGGTGAGGTGGAGCCCTGAGCATGGCAGGCCTGGATCTGCTTTTCAGAGAAAAAGATGGAGAAAGAGAGGCACGGTGCAAGAGCCATGTGCAGTCACGTACAGTAGCTGTAGTTTGGGCCTCGAAAATCAACTCCACTATTGGGCCCCAGGCATCCCAGTCTGACACTGCTAATGTTGTTATGGTGGGGTTTAGTATACACAACCTAGAGGGCTGTTTACATTACATTTTTGGACTACATCTAACTTATAATACGAGGAAAGCTCCTGACATTAACATTAAGAGGAGGCTCAAACAGATATCAGGGAGTTTTGGTAGCTCTGATAAAACTTGCAAAAAAGGGGCACATAGGAACTGGTAATGGGTGGGGTGTGGTAAGATACCTTGGGTGTATGGGGCCCTGAAATTACTGACAATAGCCCTAGTAGCATCCATCATCAATAGGCTATAACGACATCTGAATATAACTTCTAAAACTTGAGCTTTCAATATCTTTGCAATATATTTTATTTATTTAAAAGGATGCTATTATAGCCTTGGGTTTATAGATGCTACTTCTGGGCATCTGTTTAATACATCCATCACCCATAGGCTATTATGGCATCTGTTTAATAGAAACATCATGAAGAGCTATTAAAAAGCTTGTGACATAACATATGCCTGTGACAGAAGACATCTACAACTAATTTGCTACTTTGTTAAAAAACAAACCACTGGGACAGATTAAGTATGACAATTTTGCAGAGTTTGGCTGCAATCTGTGGCAAAATCTAGGAATATATGCTTTATTCCACTTTTATATGTAGATATAGACACTTTACACACTTCTGCGCCGTAGCCAGCAAAAGGGGTGTGATGTGTGGACAGGTGCATAGCTTAAAGTGTAATACGCCCAAAAAATTTACCAAATGTTGACACACTTTGTGGCATAAACTAAGCCAACTAATAGAAAGTGTAAACTTGAATTAAACAGTCTAAAAACTATGATGAATGTGATGCATTTCATGATTTTTTAGTCTATCTTTACAGTATGAGACAGTATTAGTAAATCTGCTCTTATATGTTCAAATTATATATTTTCAGTTACTTGATTCTGCAAATGAAATGGTTATTGCAGGAAAATTGTGCAACCATCCTTTTTCAAGACAGGAAAAGGAAGTGCATCATTCATTGTTGCACCGTGTATCATTCATTGGTGCACCGTGTATTATTCATTGAATGATCCACTTAATTCTTCTTGCGGGGAAAAAGAATGGTGATTGTTTGTACAATTTTTTTGTGATCGTTAAAAAGATGAAGGTCAGGCCAAACTGTCCTGATCTAAATCTGACGCAGCATTATGGGCCCCTGGGTAAATCATTGCACTAGGCCCTAACAAAGCACATGACATCACACCAGGCCATGCCCAAATATGCCCCTAAATCAGGCCACGATTAACAGCCTAAACTCACCCTTTTTATGCCCATTTTCCTCCAGAAGACCGGGCCCCAAACGTGGCCCCTGTTTTTAATCAGAAAAGAGTAAAGTTGGGACCCTCATGTGCTGAAAAGTATAGTGGCCTGGAGAGACACCAAGAGAGATTTAGTATAGGTCCCCATTTGAATTTAGGCACCATGTTGGTGGATTGCCCCTCATAGTTTTGATTAAAAAAAAGTGCACTAAGAGGTGAAACTATATCTTAGGCAGAAGAAATGCACTATACAATGATGGTTATATGGTTACCCAAAAAAAACCCACCTATGCTGGAACCAATTTTTAAAACCAAAACCTCTGACTGCCTGGGGCCCCTGGGCAACTGCCTAATGTGTCCAAGGGATCTGAATTGCAACATTAGTCAGGGGTTACCTTGGTGTACACATTTAAAATCTAAAACAAAAACAATTTTCCCTTGGGTATATTTATAATTAGGGGTTATTTATAATGACATTTTCCCAGGTGTGTGATCTGTATACTAGTCATGGAAACAACAAACCCCCTGTATGCGTTCCTTTTTTTATAAAAATGGATTTATATAGCGCCAAATATATTTGTGTGTTTTTAAGGGATGCATTTACAATAAAATCAGAACAATCCCATTCACAATATAATCAAATAGACTTTGGCTGAATCTGAATTGAATGTATTCATTTCCTACATTCAATTCATAAATTTACTATTCCTTATGCACCTTTTCAGGTTTTTTTCCCTTTTGAAGCCCAATTTTTTCTTGTATTCAGAATGCTGTGCCTAATTTCTTTGGCAGCTTAATGCTGGCAATTAGTTAGAATGATAGCAATCTTTCTGCACTTCCTCAACCAGTTCAAGAATATTTTAGGAAAACCTACATTAGAAAATGGTTGAAATATTTATCTTTGGGATGGAACTTCATGAATTTATCTTTGGAAGGTTTTCTTTGCTTTCATTAACCTTCTTTTATTTGTGTGCAGTGTTTATAAAGGCCAGATAAATTGATGCTTTATTTATACATGCAGTTTAATTCTTGACTGTTTTCAAATTAAAGCTAATGTGTTATGAAAAAATTATTTTGTCTAACTCATGTTTTTAAGTGAGACACATTTTTTTTATTTTGTTTGCTTTCTTTAATTTCCTATATCAGTGTTTTTTTTTAAATACTGAAATCCTGACACTTCCTGATCTTTGGAGAAAACTTTTCAATGGTCTCCTCATTATCAGCACAGGCAGGATTACACTGAAAGGTAAATCAAAGAGATGATAGCGCACACCTTAGGTTTTAGCTATGTGGGTGCAACGGGAAAAAACCCTGGTTCGAAAACTATCGATTCACATCAGAGATTTCCAAGGACAGTACAGATATGTTCCCAATCTTAACCAAAGAGACAGGCCTAAAATAGTTTATGTAGAGCCTCTGATATCATTATCAAGCCAGCAGACAAGGGCGGCGCCATTGTGGTGATGGACAAGACCATATACCTAGACGAAATTAACCGACAACTATCTGACCGGGACACATACAAACCTCTCGATAGGAATCCTACCAATACCATCAGTGCCATAATCAAGACCAAAATCCAACACTACACAGCATCAAATATCATTGACACACATACAGCTGAATTTTTAATCAATCATCATCCTATCAATCCAGTTTTTTATGTCCTACCCAAAATCCACAAGAATCCCACTAAACCTCCAGGCCGCCCCATTGTAGCATCCACCGACTTATTCTAGAACAACTGCGTCCTACTAAAAAAAGATCTTGATCACTTGTCGTCTAATTCCTTCATTTATCCTAGATACTGGTGATTTTCTAAATAAAATAAAATTATCTCAAACCCATCTAGACTTCCCTCTGTAGTGCATGGGTTGTCAAAAGTTGTACCCCCTTCCCTAATGATAATCTCGGAACAACGGTTGAAAACATTTTTTTACAAACACGGGTTTTTGTTTGGGCCAAAAACCTTTTGTTTGGACTCTTATCCCTTATTTTTGCACTAAAATTTTTTTTGTTGGAGATCAGTTTTCCTCCAATGTAAAGGGGCGCTGTGGCAGTAATATGGCCCCGCCCTCGCAAAAATATCATGGAATTTTTCGAAAGGAACGGCATCAAACCCTCCTCTCTTTCAATCACATGCTAGATTATGGCTTCGCTATACAGATGACATTTTTTGTATTTGTACTGGCACATTGACCACTTTATTTGAATTTCATGCTTACATTAATTCGGCCCTCCCTGACCTGCAGTTCACCATAGAACATAGTACGGAGAGCATTAGCTTCCTTGACACTACTATTTCCTCAGATTCTACAGGCTTTTTCCCCCGTTTTAAAGAAAACACGGGCCCTCAAGTCTATCCTTTCCGAGCAAAATTAGCTGTAATACTTGAAAAACCCTCCCGCTCTCAAATTTAAAAAGGGTCAACGCTAGTACAGACCTGAAGTTCGCAACATGCGACTCCAAGAAATGACTGAAAGATTTGAAGCCCGGGACTATCCCAGACGTTTACTTGAACAGACCCTAGCCTCTTTGTCCACAGAGGATTCAGATCCACCAGATGCCAATAATGACAATACCACCACACAACGCATTCCACTTATACTAAAATATCATCCTTCTACTTCTCATATACATCACATAATCCGCAAACACTGGACAATTCTTTAACGCTCTTCCCCGATGTTGCAGAATTCCAAAATCATCTTATATATTGTCACGAAAGAGACAAAAATTTCGAGGGCCGTCTGTAGGGGGAGTTGGTTTTTTTTGTACCCCGACGGGCAAAAGACCTCCCACTCCCCCGACGCGGTATGTTCCCGGGTTGGATGGCAAATGTTCCTCGTCCCCAAAGTGGCCTTTTACTAAACCCTCTCACGGCCACCAATTCCCATTAAGGGTTTTTCATTGTCTTTCCAACCACGTAATCTATTTACTTAAGTGTCCCTGCGGAATGCTTATGTTGGCCAAACTACTCAAGCTGTCAAGGCCCGAATATCAAAACACAAATCCACCATTCGCTGTCAAGAATTACTATTAACGATCCCAGCGCATTTCGTGAAATTCAATCATCAGCCTTCGCAGTTACGTTTCCAAGTAATTGGACAGATTCCCCTACCACGACACGGGGGCAATCGCATTGCCACTCTTTTGAAAAGGGAACGCTATTGGATCCACACTCTGGGTAACCTAGAACCCAATGGGCTCAACCGAGGATATGAGATACGTCTCTAATATATACATGTATTTTTGTTAGGCTCCTCTTATTGCGATTTCCATGTTTTCAATTTAATCTTTTGTTGTATTGTTAGGTTAGTTTGCTTATTGCTGTTTATTTTTGTACATTCACTCTTTCTATTTTAAGTTTATTTGGCAGAAGATTATTCATACTCAATAAGTTTCGCTAGTATATATGAGGGTTCTATGTATTTATGTAATCTGTTGTATTATATTTAAAATGTTTTTTATATATCTTCTTTCCCATTTTTACAGATAAAATGATATCATGCCCGTCTTTGGGAAATAGTCCTCACTTGCATTTAATTTAAAAAAAATCTTTTTTGTTCTCTTACATTACATGATCTTTGCCTTCCTCTATCCCTCTTTCATTGGCCATCTCCTCTCTGCTACGATTTTTCCTCCTTTTACCCCCTTTAAATCCTATGGCTCTCTCCCTTTATTTAATACCCTTTTTTCGTGTTACTGCGCGTGCGCGATTTTAAGCGCATGCGCGATTACACACTATGCCCGTCTTGCCCATTTCTCTTTCTCTACTTCCTGTTTCTTGGGCGCAGGCGCGGCGGCCCCGGCACATGCGCGGTTGCCTTTTTAAGGCGTCCTGCACACCGGACATCGCCGGCGCTTCCCTCTATCCTCGGACGTCCTGTCCGTTACCTGTGATTCACCGGTGAGTCTCCTCCAGTCTTGTACTGTCCCACTTCACATAACTCCAATACTAGTCACTTATCTTTCCTTGTTTTCTTCTCATCAGACGCCGCTAGCTTGCTTTAATACCCCTCACACTGGGGTCCTTCTGGCTCCTACCAGGTACCGATATCTTTCCACTACCTTATAGTCACTCTCTCCTGTGGATATTCCATCATCATGACATAATCGCTTTGTTCCCACAGCCTTATCATTTGCCTACTTGCCACTAGCTCTTCTTATACTTCTGACCTACTGCTCTTTATAAAGGTGACTCAGCCCCATGTATCCTATTCTTTGGCTTGTACTTACTCATAACTATATTCATGCCTGTTCTTCCTATTACAATACACCTTTATTCCATCAACATTCCTCTTATTTTTGGTCTTGCTACCCCACACTAGGTAAGCCCCCATCTCATCTCTTTCCTTTTCTTCCCTCCTTTTCCACTATACTCCTTTTCATTTTTGTCCATTCCCCCTTTTTCCATCCTTCTTTTCTTCTACATTTCTGTCCTTTCCCCTTTTATTTTCATATCCCCTGTTCCTTCCCCGCCCTTTTGTAACTATCCATACTCGTACCTCTTATTCCACTTTATCTCATATATATATATACCTATATTATACTCACTTGATTCTTCTTGATTTACAGATGTTTGCTTGAGAAAGGCAGTTCGCCGAAACGTTGCAATAATATAACATCTAGTGACTTTTTTTGACCTTATGTTAAACATTCATTGAGTATGTTATTTTGAGATAATGTATATGGTGTAGAGGTTACTGCCCTTATGTCACAATTAAAATATTGACTTTCTTAAAAAGCATATCGGTGTGCTGTGGATTTTCTGATACACTGAAAGGTGGCACCATTGTGTATAGATAACACAGAATCCACCAGTCACAATAGGAGATGTCACAGCTCACTCTCTCCCTCTCTGTACACTGACTTCTTCCCAGGACACAGAGCATGCCTAGTATCACGGGTGCCCTTGCGACTCTAACTCCGAGCTGCAGAGGCACCTGTGGTCCACCGTATCAGCGAGTGGCACCTGTGATTTACTTCTCCTCGCTCCCTGCGCTGTCCCTGCTGCCCGGCGGGCGCGTCCCTGCTTTCTAGGGTGCATGTGCACCGGCTTTGTGAAATTTAAAGGGCCAGTGTGCCAGTAATTGGATAATTACCGGGCACTGGTCTTATATTACCCAGCTTGCCTCTGACTTTCCACACAATCCATAATGCCCTAGCCTATTTGAGAAAGCATTCTCAAAGTTGTTCCTGTCATTCCTGTGCACCAGTTCCATTTGCCTCTTTCCCTTGACCACGAAATTCTGCCACCTGTCCTGACCTCCCTTCCTGTCCTGGACTACAAGTTTGCTTCACGATTTTGTACCATGCTACACCTCAGCTGCCACTGCAAGCAAGTCGTGTCAGGGATAGCGACCTGGTAGTCTCCCGCCGCAGTTTTTATTATTATTTATTTTAAAGCGCCATTGATTCCAGGGCGCTGTACATTCGAGGGGGTTACATATATAACATAAGTCAAATGAGTACAATGATAAGTGATGACTGACAATTGGCACAACAGAGGGAGAGAGGACCCTACCCGCGAGGCCTTACAATCTACAAGGAGGGGGAATGAGACGTAAGGCGAGGGCAGACATGTTTGTGGAGGATGTAGTGACAGAAAGGTTATTGTGGGTTGTAGGCAAGCCTGAAGAAATGGGTTTTTCAGATTGTTTTTAAAGCTGGTGAAAGTGGGGGGAGGTCTGTGGTGTTGGGCAGTGAGTTCAGAGTGTGTGGGTGAAGACGGGAGAAGTCTTGGGCGGTTGTGTGAGGAGCTGATAAGGGGAGAGCAGAGGAGAAGGCCCTTTGTGAGGAGCGGGATTGCGAGGGGGAGATATTGGAGATTAGGGAGATGATTTAGGGAGGGGAGAGGTTATGGAGAGCCTTGTAGGTCATGGTTAGAAGCTTGCCTTGTGGCGGGCTCTGGTGCATACCAGACCTACTTAGACTCCGCTCCCAGGCGTGGCTTACACCACTGCTTGCAGTGGTCCAGTGGATTCACACCTCAGGCCTGCTGTTACCATAAGCCTATCGTTACATCAAGATAACTCTCCTATGGAAGTCAATGGGTCTGTTCTTCTTCACAGGCACCTCAGTCCATTTACCTGCCATAAAGCATCTCTATAAATGTTGTTAAAAGCAGCTCAGACCAGATGACTGTCCCCATAATCATGTACAGAGAACAGAATTAAAACATCTACAGTCAGGAAATAAAAAAAACACTAAGAAGAAAATAATTTGTATCGGTATCTTGCTTTAAAGAGAACCTGTCACATAGTTTTTGCCCCCCTGGCTGAGGACAGCACAAGCTAGTGTCAGACCTGTGTTTCCAGTGCTGTGTCCCTTATTCTGTAAGATGCGGAGTTTTCATGTATTTAAGCTCAAATCTGCAGTTTTCAGCCAGAAGAGTCATTCGAAGAGTCCTTCAGAGAGTCAGTTTTTTTTCAACCCCCCCACCCGAGGCTAGCCCGCCCCCTCAACTGGGCAAACCTATTACTTTGAATAGGTAGAAACATATAAATAACTGGGCAGTGGGCGGGGCTAACCAGCTCATGAATAAGATTTGAGGGGTAAATGCTCTAAAAACTGCAGCATTTACAGAATAAGGGACACAGCGCTGGAAACTGCAGGCCTGACACTAGCTTGTGCTGTCCTCAGCAAAGGGGGCATAACCTATGTGACAGGTTCCCTTTAAATTAGTTAAAACAAGGTGATAGATTCCCATTAATATGCCTGATAGGTGGTAGCTTCTCAAATATTGTGGATTTCTAGAGTTCTCTCTCTATCATGATGACATGGCCCTGTGAAAAGGATAAACCTACGAAGATATTCAATACCGTTGTTATTATCTTTGTCAAGAGCAGCAGTCCATAGCCTTTACTCCAACAGGGACCAGTTACAAGCAATACAATTTTTCCACAGCATGGAGGTGGGGAGTGGGGTGGTTTCTGGAGGAGGGGGTATGGAAAAGGTTGGACCCACAGAGTTGTCCATCAGTCTGCAGTTGTACTGTAGAAGACGAACACACGAGTGTCCCGGGGTGATCTATTGATGAGCGCAAAGCCCTCGAAGAATTCCGCGCTAGATAATGCTGGTTCGTGCCTTTATTTAGGATACAAGTAACGCGTACACCAGGTACATGACCTGCTTCCTTAGACTTTGAGGAAGTCAGTGGAAGCAGGCAGTGATTGAAGCGCTACTTGTATTAAAATAAAACATTGATCCGATTACTACGAAACTTTTTTAGGGGAAGTTTTTTGGGGCCTAAACTTTTAATTAAAAATTGTTTCGGAAATTTTTAAATTTCCGGTTTTTAAAAAAAAACCCCGTTTTTCCCCCGGGGGAAAACCTGGGAAATTTTTTTTTTTTTTAAAAAAAAAGGGGGGGGGCGGAAAAAAAAAAAGGGGGGGTGGGGGGGGGGGGGGCCCCCCCCCCCCGGGGGAAAAAAAGGGGGGGAAAAAAGGCGTGGACTAAAAAAGGGGTTAAGGTTAAAAAATTTGGGAAAAAAGGGGAAAAAACTTTTTTTAAAAGGGGTAAAATTGTGGTTAAAAAAAAAATTTTTTTTTGGGCCCCTTTTTTTATTTAAAAAAAAAGGGGGGTTTTTTGGGGGGGAAAATTTTTGGGAAATGATTTTAAAAAAACGTTTAAAACTAAAAACCCGGCCGGATAAAAAATTTGGGAAAAAAACCCCCAAATTTGGGGGCCAGTTTTTTTTTTTTTTTGTTTTTAATTTTTTTGTTAAAAAGGGGGGGGTTTTTTTTTTAAAAGTTATTTTTTTTTCCCCCCCTTTTTTTTGGGGGGGGGTAAAATTGGGGGTTTTGGTTGTTTTTTTTGGGGCATTTTTTTTTTCACTTTTTTAAAATTTTTTTTTTTTTTTATGGGTTTTTTTTTAAAAATTTTTGGTTTTTTTTTCCTTTCCCAAAAAATTTTTTTTTTTTCCCCCCCCCCGGGGGGTTTTTTTTTTTTAAAATTTTTTTTTATTATGGGGGGTTTTTGGTTTTTGGGTGTTTTAATATAAATACATGAATGGTTGGTTTTAATTTTTTAAATTGCCCTTTTTTAAAAACAAATTTTTTATGACCCCAAATTTTTTTAAAAATAAATTAAAAATAAACCAATTGCATTTAAATTTTTCTTTTTTTTTTAACCCAATTTAAATGGGTTTTTACTTCCCTCCCTCCCACAAAACCCCCCTTTCCCCTTTGGTGGAAAATTTTTAAAATTTTGGGCAAAATTTTTGGGGGTTTTTTTTTTAAAAAAAGGTTCCGGGGGGAACAATTTTTTGGGTTTGGTCCCTTTGGGGGAATTTTTTCCTTTTTTTTAAATTTTTTTAAAAAAATTTTTAAAAAAATTTTTAAAAGGAAAATAGGGGGAAAACCCAAAGGGGGGGGGGTTTTTTTTTAATTGGGGGGGGTTTTGTTTTTTTTTTTAAAAAAATTAAAAACCCGCCAAATTTTTAAAAATTTAAACTTTTGGGGGTTTTCCTTTTAAAAAAAGTTTTTTTAAAATTTTCCCTTTTGGGACTTAATTAAAAAAGGGGGGGATTTAAAGGGGGGCTTTTTTTTTTTTTGTGGCATGGGAAGAATTTTTTTAAAAAAAGGGTTTTCCTATCTTTTTTTGGGGACTTTTTTTTTTTAAAATGAACCTCTGGGAAAAAAACCCAAAATTTGGTTACAAATTTGGCCCAACTTGGGGGGGCTACATTTTTTTTTGAGTTTCTTGTCCCTTTTCCCGATGATGTTACCCCAGGAAGAAAAGCCAATGGGGATATTCCAGGCTTCAAATGGAGGGGGGGTGCTATTTTTTTCCCTTTTTCTTTGGGGATGTGTCCCATGGAAAGAACTAGCCCGTAGGATAGCGGGAAAATAAGTAGGGGACTTTAATTTATTTGAATTTTTCCCGCATGTGGGCAAAGGAAAAAGGGTAGTCCTGTATTTTTTCAGCAAAACCCAAAATTTTGGGTGAGCCCAACATTTTTGTCTAAAAGTCCCCCTTTCCCGTTGAGTGGCCCTGTGGAAAGAAACCCTTGGGACAAATGGTGGTAAGAAGGGGTGCATTTTTGAGTCTTTAAAAAACCCTTTAGTAAAAAACGTAGTAACACGGGAAATGCTTTTTTTTTATTAAGACGTTGGGGCTTTTTCCTTGATTGGTTCCCCCCTTTTAGAATTAAGCGAGTAATTTTTTCCCCCTTTGGGGGGAAAACTTTTTTCCTTATTGTATTTACAGGCCGTTGGGAGTTTTTCCTTGAAATTGCAGGCAAGTTTTTTTATCGCGATTTAATTTAGGGGGAACTTTCATTTTGGAAAAAACAATCATTCGGGTTTTTTTGTACCGACCAAAACTTTTTTAAAATGTGTTGTTTTTTGGCGGTGCTTCTAGATAATCAACAGTAAATGCAAAGAAATTTAAATTTCATTTTGATGAGGAATGAACGAGAAAAAGAACCCTGATTGCTGTAATGGTAACCGGCCACAAAGTAATTACTTTTGTCGTTTCCCCAGGCCTCCTTTTTTCCCGGCGAAAAATTATTGGAACAAGGGAAAACTGAAAAGTATATTTAAATTGTTTTACGTGCGGAAATAATGCTGAATAATTAAATATTGCGCTGTTGCCTTGGGCAACTATTAAGATTTTAGTGGTTTTTGGCCTTCCTTTTCCCAAGGTGTCTTAAAACTACTTTTTACTGCAGGGAAATTTCGAAATTTTAGAGATTTATTGTCAATGTTGTGCACATTTCTTAGTTTTATCAAGTTAAAATTTAATTTAACTAGGGTCGTTAAAGAGAAATGAATAAGGGAAACCGTTTTCAAAGGGTCAACAAAAAAGAGAGTTAAAAAAGTTCAAATGAGAAAATTTTTAAAAAAACCCCGGACCCATGTAGGAAAAGGTTAAGGTTATTTCACACTGGTTTTTGCGGTCGTATTTTGGGCATAATATGCAAACACCGAAGATGGACCCAAAATCGGTTTTTTTTGTGAGCATGATTCCAACGTTTTTTTCCCAAACTATAAGCGGCACAGGCATTTTAGAGGGACACTGGCCCGGCGTTCTTTGAAAACACCGGTATTCGGCCCCAAAAGTGGTACCGCATCGAAAAAGTGAACATTCTTAAGAATTTTTTTTGTGCCCATAGAACCCCAGGTTTTTTTATTTCATATGTGCTCTAAAAAATAAAAGGGAGCTTTGATTGTTGCTATGGCAACAAAAAAAGTCTTTTGCCCCAGAAGTTTTCATCATGTCCCCAAGGGTTTTGGGGCGTTTGTTTTTTGGGGTTTTTCACACGGGATTGGCATTGTTTTTCCCACAAGTCTTTTTTTTAGAAGAATTTTCGGGGCCCCCAAAGGGGTACTTTAAAAAGGGGTGAGGGGGGGGGCCCCTTCACTTATATTCCCGGGGGGGTAAAAAGATGAAATGGGAAAAAGGAAACTTCAAATTCTTTTCCCCGGGTACAATGGTTTATTTTATGCCATGGAAGACGGGCGAATTATAGTCCCCATAAAAGTATGAATTCCGTAAAGCGGGCATATTTCGGGCTTTTTCGTGCCCAAATTCACTGTGTGAACATGCCTTATGTGAAATGAAAGAGATGATGGAAATTTTTCCAGGTTTTGAGTGGTTAATATTACCAAGTAACTGGAAAATAGAGATAGATATGTGAAATAACATTTGGACAGATGAGTTATGAGAATGGGGTTTGTTTCTATTGACATACAAAAGAAATGTATATATAGTGTGTACAGTCCACACCTTACTACTGTAAAGAAAGTACTCATAGACTACAATTTACTACTATATAAAGAAAGTGCTCATAGTCCACACTTTACTATTATATGAAGAAAGTACTCATAGTCCACAGTTTATTAGTCTATAATGTACTCATAGTCTATACTTTATACTTTTATAAGAATGTGCTCATAGTCCACACTTTACTATTATATGAAGAAAGTACTCATAGTCCACAGTTTATAAGTTTATAATGTACTCATAGGGCTCGTTCACACGGCTTATTTTGGGACTGATTTCAGCCGTACTGCGTGCAGTATTTGCGCTCCAATATGGCTGAAATCCGTCCCTGTCATTACGGTAATCCACAGTTCTCATAGAGAACTATGGATCACGTCTCCTATACTCGCTCGGCGAATCGCCGGGCGGGGAGAAAGTGACATGCACATTATTTACGGCGTGTACGCACCATGAATAATGCATGTCTATGGGGCCGGTGAGCTGCCGGCCCCTGCCCCGCCCCCGCTGCACGGCAGCCGGCGTAATTGCGGGGCGAAATTCTTCCCACAATTCCGTCGGCAATAAGCCGTGTGAACATTGCCATAGTCTACAATGTACTTATAGTCTACACTTTACTACTACTATATAAAGAAAGTGCTCATAGTCCACACTTAATACTATATGAAGAAAGTGCTCATAGTCCACAGTTTATTAGTTTATAATGTACTCATAGTCTACACTTTACTACTATATAAAGAAAGTACGGTAATCATTTTACTGCTTTATAAAGAAGTAAGAAAGTGCTCAGTCCACACTTTATTACTGTATGAAAGTACTCATAGTCCACACTTTTCTATTGTATAAAGAAAGTGCTCATAGTCCACAGTTTATTAATCTATAAAGTACTCATAGTCTACACTTTACTTCTATGTAAAAAGTACTCACTTTTTTTTTTACTATATAAGGAAAGTGCTCATAGTCACACCTTACTACTGTATAAAGAAAGTACTAATAGTCCACACTTTACTACTATATAAAGAAAGTGCTCATAGTCCACACTTAATACTATATGAAGAAAGTGCTCGTAGTCCACAGTTTATTAGTTTATAATGTACTCATAGTCTACACTTTACTACTATATAAAGAAAGTACGGTAATCATTTCACTGCTTTATGAAGAAGCAAGAAAGTGCTCAGTCCACACTTTATTACTGTATGAAAGTACTCATAGTCCACACTTTTTTTATTGTATAAAGAAAGTGCTCATAGTCCACAGTTTATTAAACTATAAAGTACTCATAGTCTACACTTTACTTCTATGTAAAAAGTACTCACTTTTTTTTTACTATATAAGGAAAGTGCTCATAGTCACACCTTACTACTGTATAAAGAAAGTACTAATAGTCCACACTTTACTACTATATAAGGAAAGTGCTCATATTCTACACTTTAATACTATGTAAAGAAAGCACTCACTTTACCTCTGTGTAAAGAAAGTGCTCATAGTCCATCAATCACGCCATTCTCTCCAGATTTCCTATAGCCTTGTCTGGCCCTTCAGCTTGTTGCATCCTGATGGGTCCTCTGTTTCTGACACTTGGCTATGCTTGTGACCCTGCAGCCAAGTTTAGACGGCACCAAACTGATTGCATGTTGTAAAATCTACTTCTCTGATAAGATATACTGGTATAGCAATATTCCTATTTAAAGAAAATATTTAAAGTGATCTTGTCAGGTGCTTTATTCTGCTCTACCTGAGAGCAGAATATGAGGGAGAGAAGCTGAGTTGCACGATATTTAGGGTTGTATCATTTGAAACTGGATTTCTGAATAAAAAGCAGAGTAAATCCTGCCAGCACTCAGGCAGAGAAAGAAAAAGTCCTGCTTACCCCACCCACATACAGTGCTTAACAGCATCCCCTCTGTCAGTGTGTACAAAGACAACTGTCAATCACTGTATGTAGGCTTCCACTGTCTCTTAGGGTATGTTCAGACGGCGTAAATTCGTCGCACAATTCGCAGCGTATTTGCGCTTAAAATGTGGCAAGATGCGAGCCTCAATTACGGTAATCCATAGCGCTCATAGAGAACTATGGATACGCCTTCAGCCCTCCCGCGCATAACAATACGATTCAGTAACTGAACGGTGGGTGTGATAAGTGAACATGTCAATTACTCAGCGACTGACGCAACCATGAGTTAATGCATGTCAATGGGCTGGCGGGACTTCTGGCCCTGTGCTTCGTGGGTAAGTTCTGATCAGTGGCTACTTCCCAAAACAACCACGACCGGCGTAATACGGCGCATAACTGTAGCTCCGCAATTATGCCGTGTGAACATAGCCTTAGAGTCTTAACAGAATTTACTCTGCTTTTCACTCTGCTTAATTCTGCTTTAAATCATAGAACATATATATATATATATATATATATATATATATATATATATATATATATAGATATATATTTATCACAGCTTCTCTCCTCTACCATATTCTACTCTCAGATAGAGCAGCATAAACCACCTGACAGGTCCACTTTAAAGTCTATACTGTACAGGTATACATAGACTCCTACATAAAGAAAGTTTGTATAATGCACACTGTACAACTTTATAAAGTACTGATTAGTCCAAACTGTAGTAATGTACAGTCACATGATGGAAAATGCTACAATCACCGAATAAAGAACAAATCCTAAGTCTAAAATACAACTTTTATTTTGAATATCATTAAAACATGTCCCACATCAAAACAAAGAAAAGTGTGCTGTATAATTGTATGTATCATTATAGGTGTTAATAATGATAACAATGATGGACTGATTGTGACACTAGGTACTAGGTACATTGTAGGGGTAAGCCATCAATAAGTGGGGCCGCCCTTGCCAGGGCGATGACCCTGCTTATAGGTACGGAGACAACAGGGAAAGTGTAGATAAATTACCATTGTGCATTCTCTATCCTTTATCCACATATTAGGACACGTAGAAGCCTTGTCAATGAATATTAGAAGAGACATAATTATCTTGGATCTTGAAACAGCATCAATCCAGGTAAAGATAACACTGAAAAACTGTGATTCACACTGACATATATATATATATATATATATATATATGAGTAATATAGTATACTATATAAGTATAAACAATATAATATAAATAGATATATATAATTAAATATAATAATTGCTGTTGATGTATTATACACAAAACATGTGTGCCATGTTTTAATGGTATGAAGAATCAACGTTATATTTTAGACTTAGGGTATGTTCACACGGCGTAAATTCGGCACGCATTTCGTCGTGTATTTGCGCCTAATACACGGCAATATGCGCCCCGTAATTCTCATAGAGAACTATGGATTACGCCTCGTAAACCCCCAGCGTACTTGTACGCGCGGGAAGATTAAGGAGACATGTTCACCTTGCGCGATTATGCGAGTAATGCATGTCTATGGGGCCGGCGGGCGATCAGCACGAGCTTCCAAATCACGTGGTGTACTGCGGCGCGTACTGTACGCGCCTCAATGCACCATGTGAACATACCATAAGAGTTTGTTCTTTATCTACATACCCTTTCTACATACCCTAGTAGACATATAAATGTGCTCAGTCTATAAAGTACTACTATCTATAGAAAGTTTTCATAGTTTATAAAGTAACAGGTTAGAAAGTTTTTATTGTCTACCCAATACTATTATAACAAATCTAACAGAATTTTACATAATATACTACAATAAAAAATATTTATAGTTTATGCTACACTACTACATATAGTATCTAAATTACTCACAGTCCATAATATTGTGAAAAAATAAAGAAAGTACTTCTAGTCATATTATGTCCTCTAAAAATGTTCAGGATCATAAAAGCAGTACTGATATTTTGAAAGTCAGTAAATTGTAAACTTCCAGAGTGGATTCATCCTGAATTTAGAAAATTTAAGTGAGAAATGTCCTTCAGTTGTTTTGTTGTCTTCAAGTTAAAAAAGCTTTGAAGAGAGATCTAATGGAGAAGGTTTCAAAAGAAACTTACAGCAACAGTGTTTGTAGGTCAACATTCAGCTGGGTGCAAGGAACACATCCCTTGGTAAAATCTCACTAATGACCACTTTCAAAGCAAAGTGATGTTCAGAAACTGGCAGCTATTAGGGGTGGAGATATCTGTAATGTTTCACAGATTAGACAAAGTGTTCATTAGATGAGGCATTAAATATGTTGCTATGACATTAAGATTTAAAGGTTTAGATTTATGAATGTGACTCATTGTGTGATACAAGTGATCGCTCGTAAAATTTAAAACGGCTCCTGGAATTACTTTTATTTGACACTTCATAGGTAGATGGGAAATGATAGAGATATTAGAGTTTTTAATAGTGGGCACTCCATTATACAACATTATGTGAAAATCTTGGAAAAGTTAAATCTTAAACATAAGTTTCTTATGTTTTATACTGAGTTCAGAGTCATAGCAAAGTGACTTGGTCTTCAACCTGGTGGCAGAGAGCGTTTTGATTGCATGCCCTTTGCTCATATCCCTGCCCAAAAAACGTCATTGAAAAGCAAACACGCATCAAAAAGGCGCACCAAAAACGCAACACGTGTGAAAGCAACCCAACCTTGTACCCTTTTAAGAGAATAGGATGGATCGAATGCCACTTGGATCATGCCCCACCAGTATCCCCACCTTTATTACATCACTGCTAAGGCCATGTTCACACTGCTTATTTGGGCACGTATTTCAGCCCGTAATTCGTGGCGTACTGCGCGAATTACAGGCTGAAATATGGCCTATTTATTACGGTAATCCACAGTTCCCATAGAGAACTATGGATTACGTCTCCTCTCCCCCGCACGGCGAATCCACCGCTGAGGGAGATTAACTGACATGTCATTTACTACAGCGTATACGTGCCGCTAGTAATGACAGTCCTATGGGCCAGGCGAGGTGCTGCCCTCCGCCCCCCCCCCCCCGCGCCCCCACCCCGCCCCCGTCCATAATTACGCCTCACAATTAAGCCGTGTGAACATGGCCTAAACGTGTAAACCTTGAGGAGATGTAAGAAGACCCCTCAACCACCAAAGGGTGACATGTACTGTATACACAGGACTACCCTAGTATTCTGATGCACTTTGAGCCAAAAAACTGTCATAACTCTGACAAATGTATGAATAGTCGTATGACAAAACTTGGCGCAGTCTGCACTAGACACAACACTTTTGAATACACCAACAATGCACCAAAGTTTGGTGTGAAACTGCCATACAAATCCTTACTGTGGCTGAGACAGAATTGTCATATAACCCGCTTTCATACAGACTGTCGTATTATACAATCCTCTATATTGATACAGAACTGGCGCCTGGGTTCCAAGTTTCATACATGTCGGCCAATGTTCTTAATATTTTATAATATTTTTATTTATTTATTGATGAATGCATTATTTATATAGCTTTATGAGTACTGTATTTTTTGAGCTACAAACGCCATTTACAGAGCATTTTTTCAATGTTTGTATCTGTTTTGGAGTAGAAACATAGGCCATGTTAAACATACACAAACGTATGCATTTCCATGTATATGTCACCGTTATTTAAAATGTGGCATATGTTTTTTAAACATTTTTGTACCTTGTCAATAAAAGTACATTTTAGGCTAGGTGCACATATGATGTAAATAAATTTTTTTAAAATGTATGCGTTACATGTAGGTGTATACATATTTGCATATGTCAGTCATAGACTTCAATGTTAAAAATTTTTTTGCAAACTTACGTGTTTTTTTTGCTTTGACAACAAAAGCAAATAGTAGACCACAAGTGTTAGGCATTCTTATCGGACAAAGTTGAAAATCGGTCAAGGTTTTTATGTTGATCCTGAAATTTTCCAGATCATGGGCGATAATTAACTAGTGTTAAAATCTAAAATCCTGTGCATCAGCATCGTATTAAGAGATCGCCCTTTATTATTTCGCGCTGTCCTTAATTTTGGCGGCCAGCAAATCAGAATACAGAATAGAGCAGGGTGAGATGTGTGTGTCGACGTCATGACTGGGATGTGTATGGTTTGGCTGATTGGCTAGGAAAATTCACATGACCTTTCGTTTTACATAGAACAGCGTTTCCTGTTTCACAGCCTCAGTGTCTCTCAGCTTCTCATAGGGATAGGACCTGCGCTCTGCCTAGTGGCCAAACAGCTCAGAAGCTTCACGAAATTAGTCTATTTCTGCACAGAGAAACCTCTACTATTAGCTGTGATCCTTCCATTAGTTTAGGATTTCAGTAGATGTTGAAGATTTCATGTAGTTAGCGTAGAAGAATTTAAAGCAAGCATCTACCGCTGTAGAAATCTCGGCGTGTATGCGGGGGGGGGGGGATAGGGGGGGGGGGGGCCCGCGGGAGCGAACAAAGACAAGCTCTATCTATAAGAACACTGGATAAAGTTCACAAAGACTTAGTGTAACATTGTAGCGTGGGCATATCCTTTATTATTAACATGTTTGCTATTGAAAATATTCCTGGTATAGTGGGCAGGCCTACTATATATTGGATACCTACCATCATTTCTAGTAACGGCACGTCTCTTTGTTAGCTGCAAAACTCCACTTTATTATCAGTATATCCATTTCATATAGTTGATTTCATTTCAATTTTACCCATTACATCCACCTGTGACTGTTGATATATCCCACCTTGCAGTTAAATTACATACAGCAATTCTTGATAGTCAGCACAGGTTTGTTTTGCGTGTGCCGAAAAAATACAGTTGTAATCGTAGCGAAAAGAAACATCACTAGTTAACGTGTTTTTGACTTTTGCGCACCCAGCATTGTACATTGACGCAGCACCTAGCATCCTCAGAAAATCTTAAAAACAGGCAATCTATATCACCGCAGGTGAAATTGAATAGGTGCAAAAAATATCCGTTTATTATACCAAAACATAACAGTTACGTGTTTTTTACTTTTGCGAGCACCACAGCATTGTTAATTGACATGCACCAGCAACTTACGTAAATCTTAAAACTAGGACAATTTCTATATTCTCACCACAGGTGAATTGAAAGGTGGCAAAAAATATTTAATCTATGTATACCAAAACATAACATTTAGTGTTTTTTGACTATTTTTGCGCACCCAGCATTGTTCATATGCGCAGCATCTACGTGAAACCCTCAAAACATTAGCAATTCTATATTCCACCACAGGTAAATGAAAGTGGCAAAAAAAACCGTTTGATTATATCAAAACATACATCTTTGAACGTGTTTTGTTGACTTTTTGCACACCCATGCATTGTTCATGTGACCAGCATACTACGAAAATCATAAAACAGCAATTCTATATTCACACACAAGTGTGATTGAGAAAGGTGCAAAAAATATCGTTTATTATACAAAACATAACAGATACAGTTTTTTTTGACTTTTGCGCACCCAGCATTGTTCATTGACGGCAGCATCTACGTATATCTTAAAACAGCAATTCTATATTCACCACAGGAAGATTAAAGGTGCAAAAATACCGTTTATTATATCAAACATAACAGTAACGTGTTTATCTTGACTTTTGCACTACCCCAGCATATGTTCATATGTGACGCGAGCATCTACTAGAATCGTTAAAACAGCCATTCTATATTCACCACAGGTAAGTTGAAGGTGCAAAAATACGTTTATTATATCAACATAACAGTTACGATGTTTTTGATTTTTAGCAACACCCATCATTGTTCATTGACGCAGCAATCTACGTGAAATCGATAACAACAGGCCATCTATATTCACTCACATAGGTGAATTGAAAGGTCAAAAAATACCGTTTATTATATCAAAACATAACAGTTATCGTGGTTTTTTGATCGTTTGCACACTCCATCATTGTTCATTGACGCAGCATCTACATAAATCTTAAAGATCAGCAATTCTATATTCACGCCAGTGAATTGAAAGGTCGCAAAAATATATCGTTTAATAATACCAAAACATACATCAGTTTACGTGTTTTTTGACTTTTAGCGCACCCAGCATTGTTCAGTTGACGCAGACAACTACGTAAATCTTAAAACAAGCAAGTTCTATATTCACCACAGTGAATTGAAGGTGCAAATAAAATACCGTTTCATTTTACCACACATAACAGAATACGTGTATTTTTGACTTTTCCGCATCCAGATACTTTTATAGACACCTTGCATGATAAATTGAATCCAGCAATTTTGTTTTGATATAGAGGAATTTGAGAATAGCTGTGATTTGCCGTCTTTTATAAGAAGACTTCCAAAACTATTCATACTCTCAAATTTTTATATTTCTTGAACATGGAGCCAATGCAGGTGTAATGCGAGGCAAAGAGGTGAGTAGCACATGGAGTGTTATGAGGTAACGAGAGAAGGTGCTCCTTCCAGTGCTGGCGAAACACGCATGCCACGGAACGATCAGTAGCAGTACCGTCAGGCCTGTCCATCGCTGGGTCAGCGCCCTGTGAATTCTAAGTAACGAACATCGTGCGCCATCTGTCCCGTTGCAAGTGGTTAATGCAAAACCTGCATGTAGCATCTTACTCTTCCTCGTCCTCTATGCAGTCACGGCCACAAATGTCGTCGAACACATCATCAGACATCGCTCCAACAACACATGAAGCAGCCCAAATGTCAACTCGTAGCCCCACGCATCTGTGAATAATCCACTTATGTCTGAAGAACTGCTTTGATGACGAAAATGCGGGGGGGGGAGCGCGGAGGTGAGAGAGGGGTGGGAAATGCGGTTGGGTCAGAAGGCATGTTAAAAGATCAAGAGGATGATTTTAGTGCAGCTCATGACAACCCAGTTACTGATTCCGAACAGAGGAGAGAAGGAGCCGGTCATCGGCAAAAATCCCAGGCGGTCGGCAACGCCTTTGCATGCCCCTTGCTTGTAGCCCGCAGCTTACTGGATCAGAAAGTCAAGGACGACCAAGTCACCTGTGTTGATTGATGATATTGATGACGACATGCGTATCCATCCTGTTCTTTTTCCGCAGAATTTTGCTTGCGAGCAGCTTCATCAGTGGACAGAGCAAGACTATGGGGTAGTGAAAAATAACGGTACCCGGCCACAAAAAGGTAGAGGGCGGTCGCAGGAAGTCCTCTGATTATATTCCACCAGCCACGGTCAGCGCAAACCGCCACGCTCCTGCGCATATCCGCCGTCAAAAAGGTCCATGCCTCTCAAGGCCAGTGGGCCTTCTTGTGAGCAAGCCTCTGATTCACCTAGCGAATGTCATATGCACGCCTATTAGCCGTAAACGCATAAGTAGAGGCAAGAACCTTAAGTGGTTAACCATCCACCACATGTCTATATCTCACAATGAGCAGCGCGAATGCATGAGATTGAAATAGAGGAACACTTGGCCAAAAAGGAGCCAACCGACGCCGGGCCTCTCAACCACTATCACACTCTCTGTCTCCGCCGCCTTCCATCCTCCTCCTGCCACCACCAGCGTCCTGCAGCTCGCCCATGTCTCTCGAGTCATATCAGGGATCAGCCTCCGGCTTCAGCCTCCACCGTCGCCCTGATAGTACCACCCAGCACCACGCAGAGAGCCCATCCCTACCCTTCTCCTTCCACCAGTTGACGACCTGCACGCCGTACAGCGGCCAGTACTAGCAGCAGCCTTCTGTCTTCTCCAGGTTTGGGAGGCAGAAGAAACACTTTAACCCATACCATCCCAAAGCCAAAAGCTGATTGTCGGCATTGCCGGCTTTTGGCCTTGTAAATGTTGCCTTTTTTTTTTCCCGTCTGGTGGACACAATGGGTTCCGCACGTCATGTGCCCCTCAGCACTGCCCACCAATACCAGATGCCGAGCAGGCAATTCTTTGCCAGAAAAGCGTCCCTCGCCCTGGCAAGCCACGTTCATCTAAAATTTCAAGCTGCATTGTCTGCATCTTGTGTCCGGAAAAGACCGATCTCACCACTTCACCGAACACATGGACTAGTAAGCACATGTCCAAGGCCGCTATATCTCTGGACAGCTCACGTGGGTGATGCATTGTGGGATGTCTCTCTGGGGGTAGGACGGTGCTACTCATGCTCAGGCGCAACATAACACGCTCTTCAAAACCTCCCCTCTACGCCAGCGATCGCCCTAACCTCCCCCCCGTTCCCACCACTTGGTGACCGCAGGATAAGGTGCAGGGTATCTTTCCCCCAATCCTCTGGTGGACATAACGTGCCCAGAGACACCAGGTGCCCTGTTGAACATTAACTGCTTTGGAGACCGTCTCACACACCGGTCAGAGCTGTGGACGCTCTCCGCAACGAACCGAGTGCTGGCTGGGTGACAAGAACCTTGTGCCACAAGGTGGTGTGCGATAAATGGGCTAAATCTGCCTGGCCCGCCCTTAAGATCGGTAACAGCTGGAAGCACATTTCCCTTGCCTGGCACATGTCATGAACCTCAGTCGTCATCAAAAAATTCTAAAGAGCTACCCGGGTGCTGGACTTCCTGCTGAATAAGGCTCGAGGTCTGAGTTATCGCACTTCCCGCCGTTGCCGCAACCCTGCTTCGTCCCCCGCCGGTCTGCGTTGCAGCGTTAGCTCGGCCTCCCCGTCAACCTCCACATTGTTGACGTGGCAACACGCTGGAATTCACACCCTCCACATGCTCCAGCGATTGAGGGCAGCAGCGCAATGCCATTACGCAGTACGAAGTGACACATGCCTGACAAGCAGCGGTACGGACCTCGGTGTTGAACCACCGCAGTCGGAGGCAGGTGAAAGAGCTCCTACACCATCCTTCGCCGAGTTTTTGAAGAAGCCACTCCTCCAAATAGTCGAGTGCGGACAATGCCCTTGTCAGCATGAGCATTGTGGTGATCTTAGTTCAGGAACGATCGTTGGAACACTCTGAAACAACAGTCACCCTGGCCAGCGACGGAGGAGGAACGGACACAGATGCGGGCGAACGAGCCCTTTCGCTCCCGTCAAATCCACAAGGCCCAGACAGTTTCACAAATTTCATACGGTCATATCAGTTAGGCAGTGGTATCACTGGTCCAGATCGAGTGCATAGGTGTCGCATCAGCTCTCAGGGTGCATCAACTCAGGCAAAGTCAGGGCTTAGTTTGAAGCTGTGCGGAGCAGCCGAGAGGAGGAGTAGTGTTATTCTAGACAAACCGATGTTACCGGACGTCCCTGCCTTGAGAAAGGAAGGTTGAGGGCGCGAATCTTGAGCGGAGGAGGAAGATGAGGAAGATCCGTTTGCTATGCCACCTCACGACCCAGAGGCTTGGGAAATCAAGGCGCCATCTCTCACATGTAGTGCTTTGAATGTCTCCATTTCTCCAACATGATCCTTCCGCATTATAGGCCATCAAAATGAACAACATTACTGGGTGGCCACCCTTCCTGGATCCCGGTACAAAACAAAACTCAGCCACTTTCCTTCCACCACAATCCAAATAAGAGTAAAATGCAGAAATGGAGAACTTGCTGATTGATCAACTGGAGATCATCTGTTTGCGTCTGCTTCACTCCCCAAAATTGTCACGGTGAACAACATTCACGACGTGACAGCAGTAGAGTGCCAGTCTAGGCTACGGCAGCAGCAGGCAAGGTGGCGGAAGCCTAATGGAGTGACCTCTGCAATCTTTTGTTTACCACCTCACAACGCATCGCGAATGCAGGGCACACATCCACACACTGAGATCAGCTTAAGATCATTGGTGCACGAATATCTGCTCTCAACACCGATGTTGTTTTGGCATGTGTTCCAACTCCAATAGACTTCTGGGTATCCAAAATGAACGAATGGCCCGAGCTGCTCGTCACGCCATAGACGGTGTTGTCCCCTGGCCCAAGGCGCCAGCGTCTACTGAGCGGACCTTCCAGGACACAGCTGAGGTGTCATTTCAGACAAACGCATCCGGCTTTCACATATATGTGGATTCGTTTTACTTTCATCAAGGATGAATCAGGCATGGATCTCTGATGATGTTGTGGCCCAAAATGCGGAGGAGGTGCACCGATAGTTCCGTTCTATCTTCACATTCCTTTTCAAACAGAGAAATGGTCCTCTTGAAAAACTTTTTTTTAAAATGATCATTTGCTTACTGCAATTTTATCTCTTTCCTCGCTTTTAAAATTCTCTTTTGCTGTGAGGATGACAGTCAAAAGATCAGCAAGGTTTTCATAGAAAACAACCGTATTCCCATTTACTCACTTTATCTAAGAAGTTTTTCGCATTGTTAATGAGTTTTGATGTCATGTGCATGAGATACAGCTATAAGTTAATGGCCTTTGGAACAGAAATGTGGCTTCTTCTAAGTGGCATTTCTCCCTCACAATTATTAATAGATGCTGAGAAGATCATATTTCAAATTTTTTGGGGGTCATGTAGCTGTGAATACACAATAATCATGTGTCCTTTATGAACAGATGTGCTTCTAATTGCGATGTTGTCCTTCCCTCACATTTTTAACATTGGCTGAGAAGTCATATTTATAATTTTTTGGGTCATGTACTGTGAGATACAGCAATAATCATGGGTCCTTTGGAAAAAATGATGGCTTCTAATGGCATTTCATCCCTCCACAATATTTAAATAGTGGCTGAGAAGTTCATTTTTATAATTTTTTGGTTCATGCTGCTTTGAAATGCAGCAATACTACAGGTCCTATTATAAAAAAATGTTGTTTCTAACAGACATTTGTTTCTTTCACAATTGACCAAAGTGGCTCAATGGGTCATGCATTGAATTGTTTGAGGGGGCATTTTTGCTTTGAAATGCAGCAATACTACAGGTCCTAGTCCTAAAAAATGTTGTTTTCTAAATAGTACATTTGTTCTTCACAAATTGTCAAAAGTGGATCTCATGGGTCCAGTGTTTTGCATTTTTGGGCATTTTGCTGTGACATCAGCTAACTACAGGTCCTATTCTACAAAGTGTTGTTTCTTCAACAGAACATTTGTTCTTCAACAATTGTTCCACAAAGTGGCTCAAGGGGGTCATCTTTGAATTTTTGGGGGCATTTTGCTGTGACATGCAGCTATACTACAGGTCCTATTCTAAAAATGTTTTTCTAACAGACATTTGTTCTTCACAATTTATCAAGAGTGGCTCAAAGAGGTGATGGTGATCTGTCAGAATTCCAGAATAGGTAGGAACACTGTTAATGGACACATATTGCAAAATGATCATTGTTTTTGCAAGATCTTTAAACATAGCTATCATCCCTGTATTGAGACAACCCATTTAAACAATGCAAAAAAAGAGAAACAAAGACATGGTGGGATTCCATCCTATGTTTTAAATAAAAAAGAGTTTTCTAGAATTTAAAACTACTAAAAAACGTGCAATGTAACAAAAATACTAGGAAAATAACTCTATTTTCCCTTGAATTGCACTAAGGGAGGTACAGAAAACTTGACCAATATTAGGCTTATTCAGAGGACATGGAGTATGGAGCACGGTACAGAGACAAAGTACAGAGACTCATTCCTCAGCACGTGAGTAAAATGAGAAAAAGAATGCCAAGCAAAAGGGCCCTGGTGTAACAAGGAGCGTTAACCACCAGTATTTCCAAGTGAAGCTCAACATTGGGTCCCCACGTCATACGGAGGGGCAAGCGCCTACCAGGTCTTGACTGGGTCTGAGGAAGCTGGAGTTCTCACACTTCCGCTTCCGCACATCTGCTTCAGCACGACAGTTTTCGTGTGCTGTGCGTCCATCAGGGCATTTTAACCTGCGTGTTAATAGATGACGGACGCCAGCCGGGCCTCCGTCACCGCACCGCACTGTAACTCCGGCCCTGGGTCCATGCTGTGGCAAACAGGACAGTCTAGTCAATTGTCCAGTTCCAACTAAAATGCGTGTGAACAGAACCTCCTTTTTCCGGCAGCTAAGACAGCTCTTGTAATCTGGGGGACAGAACAGGTTAATGGTCCCCATACTGTGGCTCCAGAACCAGGACAGTATATGCTCCAGTTATCACTAAAAAGGTGGTTGAAAGACTCTTTTCTCTGCCACTTTTAAACTGTGGGGTCGACAGGTTTAATGGTCATTCTGCGGTACAGGACAGATATAAGTTAAGTGTCCAGATCAACTAAAATGGTGTTTTGAAAGACTATCCTTTTTGCGCACTTTTTATATGTGGTGGTCATTCATGTTTGGAGGCATCATGGGCTGCGTTTCAGACAAGGATATTCCATAGTCAGATCAAGTAACATGAAATGTTCAAACATACTGCCATTCTGCCGTATCTGGGCCACTTTTTAATTTTGGTGATGCAGGATTTAAAATGGTCATAGCTGTGGTACAAGACATATAGTGAAGGTCGTGACTTTTTTTTTCTGTGACTTTTATAACCTACAGTGTGTTGCCTAGATGTAGCACGAATCCATTTACTGTTGTTTGATGTAATTTCACTTCTCCACCTTAGTTTGGTGTAATAATAAGGTGTTGGTTTGCTCTCACTCCATAGTCCTTTATGGTAATCACTCATAATCGATGCGCACTATCGAAAAACCTTAATCGATAGTGGCCAACTATCGACTATCGCTCGAATCACGAAAAAATTAGCCCAACGCAATCGCACAACACTAAAGACGCACTGCAATTGGTCGGCAATCTCAAAAACAGTATCCAAACATAAGCTATGTCAAACGAAGTCAAAACTATGCACTGCTGACTATTAGTTTCTATCATTGTACGTCAAGCTATGCGTTTGGATACTGGTTTGTACCATCCAAATATATATGTTTAACTTATTGACAAAATGCTGTGTGAACCCAGCCTAAGATGTACTTTTTCCCTACTAAAAATGGAGATAACACTTAAGTGCATCTTATTGTATGAATATGGGTGTATGGAGCAAGCTAACTTGCTGTGCGCGCACCATATGCAGCAGGTTAAGACTATTAGTTACAGCTGGGACCTGCCGCTGGCATAATAACAAGGCATGAATACAGTATTTACACATGCATACTATATTGGTCATATCATAGTGAGTCATGAACAATAGGTACAAACACTGTAATGTGTACTCTGTATACATGTTCTGTTGGAGGCAAAGAGTAGCCTTTATAAGTGGGATCTCATTTCCCTTTACAGGCCAATTTGGGAAACCAGAAATGCTTTGGTGGCCCTCAAGCGGCCCACAGGCTATATGTTGTGCAGGCCTGATCTAGACAGACAACTTGTCAGAAGGAGCAAATTGATGTGTCTGGAAAAGCATTCCTGCCTTCTCTGCTATTAAGAGCAGAGTAATTCTGGTTTTATCAGCTGCCCATGGAACTCTAAAGATCACTAATCTCTGAACACGAGCATGATACCCAAAATAGTACTCTATTGTGCACTGTATTCTTGACACTTATTATTAAGTGAGATCTCATTTCACACCACGAATCAGAATTCAGTAGGGAAAAACTCAGTATAATATGTAGCATATAATGAAGTAGGTTTTATTTTCTATGTAGACTTTGTGTGAGTTTCCACCATGGTCGTGTACTCAGTACAAGTGAAAAGCAATGACACTGTATTCAAGTCTCAAATACAATTGTGTGCATGAGGCCTTAGCTGTTTTTATAAGCATTATACAGGTACATTTATCTGCACCTATTACAATGACAAACCCCAAACTGACCATGGGTCAAATGACCAGAACTATCAGTGTCATAGATTCCTACAATGTGGATACTTTGAGCCATTCGAGGTAGAACCAGGATTTGCAGCTTTTATATGATTCTAAAACCGTGGTTATATTACGTTTATGTAAAAGGTTCATGTCTTTGTTTGGATATTCTAAATTTGATGAACTCGTAATTAAAGATCTGCTCAGGCTGTTGGATTCTTATTTATAGTAATATTATCACTGATGTTTGTGAACGCTGACATGACCACATTAGGGCTCGTTCACGCCCACAGGCTTAGTTGGGCAACTGATTATCAGCCGTACTGGAGCGGCGCTGTATTTTTGCTCTGTAGTACGTGCTGAAATCCGTCTCTGTCATTACGGTAATCTCACAGTTCATCATAGAGAACTATGGATCTGTCCTTCTCCTCCCCTGCTCGGCGAATACGCCGTGGGGGGAGAAAGGTGACAGTGTCAATTATTTACGGCATGTATGTACCGGGAATAATTGACCTGTCATATGGGGGCCACGCGAGCTGCCGCCCGCCGGCCCCCGGCTGCAACGGCGGCCGCGTAATTAGGCGGACGAAATCCGTCCCGCAATTACGTTGGCAATAAGCCGTGTGAACTAGCCCTTATTCATCAGTGAGTCTGTGGACCTGTTCATCAATCTAAAATATATGCTGACCATTCTGCATTCACACCATACCGCATAATTCTAAGGCTCAGTATACAGATCATCTAAAATTTACTATGTTAAAATTTGGGCCACATGTATGAACCTTTTAGGTCAAAAACTCAACGTTTTTGCCATAGGTTACTATGGGCAAAAGAGTGAGTTTTAGACCTAAACAGTTTCATACATGTGGCCCTTTATGTTTATCTGTGTCAAGTTTTTCTTCACCATTTTCCATCAATGACTGTATCATTCTTGCAAAACTAGTGCTTTTTTTTATAAATGCACATACAAATCTCTGGTCACCAAGAACTTCAGTGCTGTGGGGTATTGAAATGTAACCTCTTCAGGAAACGCAAGCAGAACTGCTCATGTCTCTTTCTGGTACTACAAAGCAACACAAGTAGAGATGGGCGAATTGAATCTAACGAAGTGAATTCGTTTAGAATTTTCAAGGAAAACTTCGGTCGGAACGAAGTCAACTATGGGTAAACTTCGGGTGAACGAAGTGTGCTTTTGAAGATAAAATGGCTGCGGAGCACATTGGCGCTACATGGCGGGCAAAGCACCTCTGGGAGGAAGAAGGGCCATAGCCTGCAATACATGTACAGAGATGAAGCACAATCAGAGACCGTCGTGATTTCTGGTGACGTCACCGCACTATATATAGACCGAGCGCGCCGCTGAGCTCCACCCTCTCACTTGTACTGTGATAGGGAAGGTGCTGCTGCGGGTGGATAGCGCTTTCTGAAGAACTATTTATTATGACAGCGATTTCTGTGGGTGTCTCAGCTTTGTCTCAGAGACTGTTCTCTGATGATCTATTTTCTGATTTTTTGGGTATTGGATCTGAAATCCAGTGTGCGTTCCACTGACAGCTGCAAATACATTCATATTCCAAAGTGGATCTAATCCAGTTTTGCCTGTTGTATCATTTAAAGAAACTATGCGTTTTACAATACAAAATACCACTTCATTTTTCGGCTGCTGAATCTATTGCGCAATAACATCCAGGGTTAATTAAGCGTTGTTTTGCTGTTGTGCTGACCAAAATAAAACCTTCTTTTTTTCAACGCCAAATATATTATATATTTTTTTTGTAGCCTAATGTCACGAAGCAAAGCTAATGCTACAACTTGTACTCTGTTGGTGCTTAAGAAAAATACGCAATTGTAACAGCAGGCTAGGTACTGCAGTTTTGGCGGCCAATTCTTTGGCGCAATTTACATCCAGGGGTTAATATGCTTGTTTTAGCTGGTGTGCTGACAAAAATAAACCGTCTTTTCAACGCAATATATATTATACTTTTTTTGTTATCTAATCACAAGCAAAGCTAATTACAACTTATCTCTTGTTGTGTGGCTAGAAAATCACGCAATGAGTAACACGCTACAAAGCACTAGTCTTGTTCGGCTCAAATCTTTGGCGTCAATTTAACATCCAGGGGGTTAATGAAGCGTGTTATGCTGTTCGTGCTGACAAAAATAAACCGATCTTTTTACAACGCACAAATATTATATTTTTTTTTGGTACACTCTAAATGTCACAAGCAAAGGCTAATTACAACGTATCTCTTGTTGTGTGGCGTAGAAAACACGCAATTGAAACGACCGCTACAAGTTTGTGCGGCTCAATTCTTTGCGCAATTTACATCCAGGGGTTAATTAAGCGTTGTTTAGGCTGTGTCTGACAAAAACTAAACCGTCCTTTTTCAACGCCATATATATAGAATTTTTTTTGGTATGCCTAATTACACAGATAGCAAAGCTAATTACACACGTGTATCTCTTGTGTGTGTGGCGTAGAAAACACGCAATTGTAACACGTCTACTAGATTGTGCGCTCAATTCTTTAGCGCAATTTACAATCCAGTGGGTTAATTAAGCGTTGTTTTGCTGGTGTGCTGACAAAAATAAACCGTCTTTGTCAACGCCAAATATATAAATTATTTTTTGGAAGCCTAGTTCACAAGCAAAGGCTAATTGACAACTTTAATCTCTCTTGTTTGTGGCGTAGAAAACACGCAATTGTAACACGCTAACAAAGCTACGTAAGTTTTTGAGCAGGCTCAATTCTTATGGGCGCAATTTACATCCAGGGGTTATATTAAGCGTTAGTTTTTGCTGGTGTGCTGACAAAAATAAACGTTCTTTTCAACGGCCAAATATAATATAGGATTTTTATTTGGTAGTCTAATTCACAAGCAAATGGCTAATTACAACTGATCTCTTGTTGCGTGGCATGGTAGAAAACACGCATTGTGTAACAACGCTACAAAGCACTAATTTAGTGACGGGCTCAATTCTTTGGCGCAATTTACAACCAGGGTATTAGATTAAGCGTTGTTATGGCTGGTGTGATCTGACAAAAATAAACCATTTTTTTTCAACTCCAAATATATATATTTTTTTTTGAGGTAGCCCTAATTCACAAGCAAAGGCGAATTACAATGTAATCTCTGGTTTGTGCTGAGCGTAGAAAACACCATTGTAACACGCTACTAGTTTGTGACGGCTCAATTCTTTGGCGCAATTTACATCCAGGGTTAATTAAGCGTTGTTTTGCTGGTCGTGCATGACAAAAATACAACCGTCTTTTTCACCCAAATATATAAATTTATTTGTTTTTGGAACCTAAATTCACACAAGGCAAAGGCAATTACACACCTGTATCTCTTGTTGTGTTGGTAGAAAAGCACGCCAAATTGTAACTACGCTACTAGTTGTAGCGGCACAATTCTCTTTGGCATCAATTACATCCAGGGGGTAAATAAGCGTGTTTTGCTGTTGTTGCTGACAAAAATAAACCGATCTTTTTCAACGCCAAAATATATCTAATATAATTTTGGTAGCCTAATTACAAGCAACAGTGAAGCTAATTACAACTGTATCTCTGTTGTGTGTCGTAGAAAACACCAATTTAACACGCTACTATTTGTGGCGGCTCTCAATTCTTGGCGCAATTTACATCCAGGGTTTAATAGCCGTTGTTTTGCTTGTGTGCTGACAAAAATAAACCTATCCCTTTTTCAACGCCAAAAATAAAAATATTTTTTTTTGGTACCTAATTCACAAGCAAAGGCCTAAATTACAACTGTTATCTCTTGTAGTGTGGCGTAGAAAACACAGCATTTAACACCTACTATTTTGTGCGTCATCAATTCTTGGCGCAATTTACATCCAGGGGTGTAATAAGCGATGTTTGCAGGTGTGCTGACAAATAAACCGTCTTTTTCACGCCAAATAGTACTATAGCTAATTTTTTGTACTAATTCACAAGAAGGCTAATTACAAACTGTTATCTCTGTGTGTGTGCGTAGAAAACACGGCAATTTGTAACACACGCTACAAAGCTACCTAGTTTGTGCGCTTCAATGTCTTATGGCGCAGATTTACCTCCAGGGTTTAATTAACGTTGTTTTTTCTGGGTGTGCGACAAAAATAAACCGTCTTGATTCAACTCCAAATAATTATAGATTTTTTTTTGTGTAGCCTAATTCACAAGCATAAGTCTAATTACAAACAGTATCTCTTGTTGTGTGTGCGTAGAAAACACGCAATTGAAATTCACGCTACTGTAGTTTGTGCGGCTCAATTCTTATGGCGCAATTTACATACCCAGTGTTAATTAAAGCGTGTTTTGCTGTGTGCTGACAAAATAAACGTCTTTTTTCAACGCCCAAATATATATGATATTTTTTTTGGTACCTAATTCACAAGCAACAAGGCTAATTTACAACTGTATCGTCTCTTGTTGTGGTGTGGGCGTAGAAAACACGCAATGTAACACCAACAAAGCTACTCAGTTTGTGCGCTCAATTCTTTGGCGCAATTACATCCCAGGGGTTAATAAGACTGCGTTGTTTTGTTTGGGGGGCTGGTGTGCTGACAAAAATAAACCGTCTTTGTTCAACGCCAACTATATATATTTTTTTTTGGTCGCCTATTCACAAGCAAGGCTAATATACAACTGTATCTCTTGTTGAGTGTGGCGTAGAAAACACTCAATGTAACACGCTACTAGTTGTTTGCGCTCAATTCTTTTTGGCGTCACTTTACATCCAGGGGGTTAATTAGCGTTGTTGTTGCTGGTTCTGTGCTGACAAAAAAAAACCGTGCTTTTTCACGCCAAAATATACAAAATTTTTTTGTATCCCCTAATTCACAAGCAAAGGCTAATTACAACCTGAATCTTTGTTGTGTGGCTAGAAAACACGCAATTGTAAAACGCTACTATTTGTGCGGTTCTCATATCTTTGGCGCGAATTTACATCCAGGGGTTTTATTAAGGCGTTGTTTTGCTGTGTGCTGACAAAAATAAACCGTCTTTTTCAACGCAAATATATATATTTTTTTTTGGTAGCCTAATTCACAAGCAAAGGCTAATTTACAACTGTATCTCTATGTTGTGTGGCGTAGAATCACACGCAATTGTAACACGCTACCAGTTTGTGCGGCTCAAATTCTTGTGGCTCAATTTACAATCCAGGGGTTAATTTAAGCGTTGACTTTAGCTGTGTGCTGACAAAAATAAACCGTTCTTTTCAACCGCCAAATATATATATTTTTTTTGGTAGCCTAATTCACAAGCAAAGGCTATACAAAACTGTATACTCTTGTTTTGTGGCCGTAGAAACACCAATTGTAACACGCTTACAAGTTTGTGCGGTCTTCAATTCTTTTCTGGCGCAATTTACATCCAGGGGTTAATTAAGCGTTGTTCTTGGCTGTGTGCAGACAAAAATAAACCGTCCTTTTCGAACAAGCCAAATATATATATATTTTTTTGGTAGCCTAATTCACAAGCAAAGGCTAAATAAAACTGTATCTGTTGTTGTTGGCGTAAAAACACGCAATTGTAACACGCTACACAAATCTACTAGTTTGTGCGGCTCAAATTCTTTGGCGCAAATTTACATCCAGGTGTTAATTACATGCTTGTTTTGCTGTGTTGGTGCTGACATAATAAAGCCGTCTTATTTACAACGCCAAAAATAAATATTTTTTTTTGGTAGCCTAATTCACAAGAAAAAGGCTAATTACACTGTATCTCTTGTTGTGGTGGTAGAAAACACGCAATTGAAAACACGCTACTAGTATGTGCGGCTAAATTCTTTGGCGCAATTTACATCCAGGGTTAATTAAGCGTTGTTTTGCTGGCGTGCTGACAAAAATAAACCGTCTTTTTTCAACGCCAAATATATATAATTTTTTTTGGTAGCCTAATTCCCAAGAAAAGGGCTAATTACAACTGTATCCTTGTTGTGGTGGGAGAAAAACCACGCAATTGTAACACGCTACTCGTTTTTTCGGCTCAATTCTATGGAGCAACTTACATCCAGGGGTTAATTAAGCGTTGTTTTGCGGGTGTGCTGACAAAAATAAACCGTCTTTTTCAACGCCAAATATATATATTTATTT